>CM077009.1:178797272-179038858 GCA_039090855.1 Macrothele yani | reverse complement strand
ACTTGATATCTGCTGTCAGAGATAAACGTACGCGTCTGTTATCTCCAGCTTTTCTCCATCAATCGATAAATCATCATTTCTTGTAAAAGCATTGAAAATCACTTTTGTCTTCTGAAAGTTCATTTTTAATCCCACTTCTTTACTCTTTGTCAGCAAAAGTTCCTGAATCATACTCTGCAGCTCTGATGGGGTAGTTGCAAAAATGACTACGTCATCAGCAAAACGGAGGAGGGTTAGATCATCTCCATTAATCTTTATCCCTTTGTTTTCCCAGTTCAGTGATTAAAAGACATTTTTCCCAATGTGGCATTAAAGAAGCTTCGGAGATATAGTGTCACCTTTGTCTCACTCCCTTTCCAATTTTTATGTGTGTTGTATTTTCAAACAGCAGAGTCTTTATTAATAATATTAATGTATGCATCTTCAATACCGCAGGATTTGAGAGCCATTGTAACTGCTGATGGTTTCCACCGAATCAAAGGCTTTTTCATAATCGATAAAAGCCATGCACAATGGAAGTTCATATTCCCTCGCTCTTTCAATTAGTTCTCTCAGTACGTGGATATGATCTATTGTGCTCTAGCCACTCCTGAATCCAGCTTGTTCTCTCGGTTGAGCCATGTCCAGTGTTACCTTCAAACGGTGTGAAAGAACTTTGAAGTGAATATTTTATAAACTACTGATAGGAGGCTGATAGGTCTGTAGTTCCTGAGATCCTCAATGTCACCTTTTTTATGTAGCAGGGGATCATTTGTAGCATTGTTCCAATCCTCAGGAATCTTCCTTTCATTAAGCGCATCGAGTGAAAATTTGGGCGAGTACTGTTTCAATTTCTCCACTTGCTTCTTGTATGATGTCTACAGTAATTCCATCTTCTCCTGGAGCTTTTCCCCGCCTCATGTTCTTGATTGCATGTGCAACTTCTGCTGGAAGGACTGGAAGATCTCTGGTACTGGTACCTTTCATGATGTCTAAAGTACATACGTTTCATCCCTTTCATATAATTTGCAGTAGAAATCTTTCACTCTTGTCCAAAAATTTCTCTGCCTCTCTTTCTTGTTACAGAACCATTTTCTTTTCTCAGTGCCATAATCCTGTTTTCTTCGCTTACTGAGATATCCCTTTGTTATCTTTAGTGCTTTGGTTGTTTTCAGTTGCTTTCCTCACTAGTTCATAGTTGAATTTCCTTACGTCTTCAGTGATACTTTTTCGTACTGTCTTGCATATCTCTATGTATTCCACTTTGGAAGTCACATCTCCTTCAGTTGTCCTCGCCTCTCTTCTTTTTTGCATCAACATTTTCGTTTTTCCTGATAATTTGTTCACATGCAACTTGTTCTCTAGACCCAGCTAATTTTGTTGGTTTCCTTTAAGAGCTTTGGTTACCTTTCTGTTAACTTCAGAAATATCCACTTCTTCCGATGTCAAGCCTTCTAAAGCAGAGAATCTGTTCTTCAGTTCCAACTTGAAGGTATTATGGTGTTTTTTAAGGTTAGTTATGTCAATGCATTTTGTTTGTCTTATGAGCTAGCCACGTTTCGAGTTTAGTGTTGAGCTGCATCTTACATCTCACCAATTTATGGTCACTACCTGTGTTGAACTTGTTTAAGGCACACTGCAGTCTTCTATGACGAATTTTTTTCTTACACATAATAAAATCAATTTCACTTGTCGTCCCATTTGGATGTCTCCATGTCCATTTCCTGTATGACTTTGTCGTGAAAAACGAGTTCAAGATGAAAAACCCTTCTGCCTCTGCAAACTCTACGAGAATATTTCCAGGCTGGTTTCTATTGCCGTGACCGAATTCATCTACTGAAGTTTCATTCTGTTGCTGTTGCCATATTTTTGCATTGAAATCTCCCATAATTATCTTTACGTGCTGCTTGCCGTTATTATTTAGATGACGAATTTCCTTATAAAATTCTTCAATTCCTTCATCACGATTTTTTGTGGTGGGTGCATAAGTTTGAATAATCAGAGCCTTGTATCTTCTCGAGAGTTGGATAACGAGTCGTGCAGCTCTGTCAGGGAAACTTTTAACTTCTACAACTTTATCCTTCAGTTTCTTGTTTATTATAAATCCAACACCACTAGTTCTGCCAGTATCTGTCCCATAATAGTAGAAAAGATGTCCACTTTTCAGTTCAATGAGATCTTCTCCTTTTCTCCTTACCTCACTTAGCCCGACGATGTCCCACTTGATCCTTTGTAGTTCCTCTTCCAATTCAAGAAGCCTTGAATCAGAAGATAGGGAGCGTCCACTATACGTAGCCAAAGTCAGCATCAAATGGCATCCTAGTCCGGTCCTCCGGGGATTCTTAGCACCCTCTGTCTTCTTTTCGCACTGGCCGCTGCCTTGGCCAGGTACATTTCAGCTGTCGGAGACTGAGGGCCAAGATTTAAGCTGTGGAGTCATTTTGGAGGGATTTGGTCGTAACTGACCACGCTGGCCATGCGGGTTGGTGAGTGTGGGATAGCATTTTCTCTAATCCCGATGGTATAATTATACCGCTATTGGCCGTCGTCAGAGCCCCTTTAGTGGGAACAAGATGCACCACGAGAAGGCGGGGTTGACATTTGTCAAGGAGAGGCTGTGATGTTGCGCCTCATCTGACCTTACATCACAGATAAGTATCATCATCATCATCATCATTGTCAACCATTATCAATCCACTGCTGGACGAAGGTCTCCCCAAGTTTCCTCCAAAACGGTCTGTCTTGTGCCAGACTCCTCCATGTCACTCCCGCATACTTTCGAATTTCATGCACCCATCTTCCATGTGGTCTTCTTCTGGGTCTTTTGCTGTCCATTGGAATCCAATCTAAAATTTCGGCTGTCCATCGATGGTCTGTCCTTCTGGCAGTAAGTCCAGCCCATTGCCATTTCAGGGATTTAACTCTGACCATGATGTCTTCCACTCTTGTCATTTTTCGGATCCACGAGTTCCTCTTCTTATCTCTCCTGGTTACACCAAGCATGCACCTCTCTATCGCTTCTTTGAGTTGTCTGCAGCCTTTGTATGTCTCTTTTAGTTAAGATCCACGTCTCTGCACCATACGTAAGCACTGGAAGAATGCATTGATCAAACACTTTTCTTTTAAGACATAATGGCATATTGCTCTTGAAAATTATGCTGTTTCTTCCAAATGCTCTCCAGGCAAGTTTTATTCGCAGATTAATTTCTTCATCAATGTGACCGTCACTTGATATCTGCTGTCCAAAATAAACGTACGTGTCTGTTATCTCCAGCTTTTCTCCATCAATCGATAAATCTTCATTTCTTGTAAAAGCATTGCACATCACTTTTGTCTTCTGAAAGTTCACTTTTAATCCCACTTCTTTACTCTAGTCAGCAAGTTCCTGGATCTTACTCTGCAGCTCTGATGGGGTAGTTGCAAAAATGACTATGTCATCAGCAAAACGAAGGTGGGTTAGATAATCTCCATTAATCTTTACCCCTTTGTTTTCCCAGTTCAGTGATTGAAAGACATTTTCCAATGTGGCATTAAAGAGCTTCGGAGATATGGTGCCACCTTGTCTCACTGCTTTTCCAATTTTTATGTGTGTTGTATTTTCAAACAGCCGAATCTTTGCACTTGCATTTTCATACATGTTATTAATAATATTAATGTACGCATCTTCAATACCGCAGGATTTCAGAGCCATTGTAACTGCTGATGGTTTCACCGAATCAAAGGCTTTTTCATAATCGATAAAAGCCATGCACAATGGAAGTTCATATTCCCTTGCTCTTTCAATTAGTTCTCTTAATACGTGGATATGATCTATTGTGCTGTAGCCACTCCTGAATCCAGCTTGTTCTCTCGTTTGAGCCATGTCCAGTGTCACCTTTAAGCGGTGTGAAAGAACTTTAGTGAAGATTTTATAAACCACTGATAGGACGCTGATAGGTCTGTAGTTCCTGATATCCTCAATGTCACCTTTTTTATGTAGCAGGATCATTGTAGCGTTGTTCCAGTCCTCAGGAATCTTCCCTTCATTAAGGTATCGAGTGGAAATTTGGGCGAGTACTGTTTCGATTTCTCCACTTGCTTCTTGTATGATGTCTACAGTAATTCCATCTTCTCCAGGAACTTTTCCCCGCTTCATGTTCTTGATTGCATGTGCAACTTCTGCTGGGAGGACTGGAAGATCTCTGGTACTGGTACCTTTCATGATGTCTGGAGTACATGTATCATCCCTTTCATATAATTTGGAATAGAAATCTTTTACTCTTCTCAAAATTTCGACTCTATTTCTTGTTACAGAACCATTTTTCTTTTCTCAGTGCCATAATCTGTTTTCTTCCCTTACTGAGATGTCCCTTTGCTATTTTTAGGCTTTGGTTGTTTTCAGTTGCTTTCCTTACTAGTTCACAGTGCTCCTATAGTATAAAATTGGGGACCCTGAAGATTTCAAGAACTACACACAAACCAGCCTACTATAACTTGTTTACAAAATCTTCACTACAATTCTCTAACATCACTTGAAGAAAATACTGGACATGCTTCAACCATGAGAAAAAGCTTGATTCAGGAAAATCTATATTGTTATGAACCATACTCATGAAAGGAAAGAGCTAAGTGTAAGAGTGATGGTGAATTTCCACTACTTGTGGATTTTATTGATTACAGAAAGACCTTCGATTCTCTCAAACCACCATAGGTCATATCTATTGTCTTGGAAATCTTGTGGTATTGAACATGCATGCATTAATATTGTTAGTAATATACACTGAGTTCGCTTGGCATTAGGAACACCACCCTTTTAGATATTCGGTGCGATAACAAAGCACCACACAATATCAACGTCATATGTGGCTACTATAAATTATTCACATCTATCCTCTGTAGGTAATCAGTAAATGCTTGCCAGTAACGGGGAAACGTGGTGGTATACACCAATTTGCCTGTGGCCAGATAGTTGTTCCCCCTGGACAGCAAGTGTCAGTGTTTTGGAAACAGCCACTCTTGTTCGCTGCTTCGACACCTGTATCAAAGATGTACCAGGACTGGATTAACCATGCACAGATATCCAGCAGAAGGGCTCACATTGGTCAGCCATGCACAGTTGATCCTAGAGGTGAACGTCGGGTGTCATAACTGGTATCTCAGCAACAACACGCAACCAACCCACTCACCAGTACAACAGCAGTGCAGTTCGATCTATTTCCAGACGCACAATATGCCATACCTTGCTTTGCTTGTGGTTCTACAGCCAGACACCAATGAGAGTACCCATGGTGATGCCCAGTCATTGCAAACAATGTCTCGCATGGGCCAAGGAACATCAGAAATGGACCCTTGACAGATGGAAGGACACCTGGTATAACGAGATTCATTTCCTACTGCTCCATACTGATGGCCAGGTTTGCATATGGAATAAGCATAATGAAGCCCAATCTCCTGATTGAACAGCTGGGGTTCAGCAGATGGGTGGAGGTGGTGTTCTGGTATGGGAAGCTTTCCCCTGGCAAGCCCCAGGTCCATTGGTTATTATATCACAATTGCTGAGTGGTGGATGCTACAGGGACCTGCTTGTCAACTATCACATCTGCATAAGTTTTACCTGGACCACAGTGCCATCTTTCAACAGGACAATACACCATGTCATTGGGCTGATGTACCTACTGAGTGGTTGAAGGAATACGACAAATTTGTCACACTGCCTTGGCCCCCAAACTTCCCTGATTGTAACCCCATTGAGCATTTGCTCGAATGGGATGAGAACTGCTGATCTTCTACAGAATTAGAGATAACTGATGAAGCTGCTGCAGTGGAAATGGGCCAAGTTATGCATGGAGGGTGTTGCACACCTGTAGATCTGTTCCTAGGAATTTGCAAGTCATGACTGTTACAGAAAGGTGGACATATGTATTACGTTTTTACGTAGGTGTTCCTAATGCAAAGTAACTTGTTCTACACGAAACCAGAAATATGAAGGTTCCAGTTGTCCCAAGAAACAGCATTTATAAAAATTAGAAAGTGCGTGACACAAACAGATATAATATTTTCCAAGCTATCCAGTGCCATATTGTCAAATGTCTTTTAACTTTTGAACTTGGTAGACAAGGAGATAAAGACTAATGGATTTTTTTAATCCACCTTCGTATTATTGAATAGATAATAATTTCTTTTGCAAGTACTCCATAGAGCTGCAGTGTATTTGCCAGGAACCAGGTGACAAAAGTAAAGAAGTTGAATTAGAAACGAACTTACAGGCAGTAAATTTGATGTATAATGCTTTTACACGAACCAAAGATTTAGGTGTCAATGGACGCACATCTGAGATAGTCTATGCCTGCATTTACTTTGGACAATAGATGTCAATTACAAGGGTCATATCTAAGTAGAAATTACGGTGGATCCACCTAAAATCGCTGCCTTATGTTTCCAATGGTAAAACTTCTTTACATATTTTCTTCGCAATTAATGTATTCCCAACGATGAAAATTCGTATATCGATAAAACTAACTTTAAGTTATAGCATGGAATACTTGATACTCGCTAAAACATAGCCACAATTAAGCAATCCAACATTTAATTGTCTACTGACGTCATCGAAACGTACAGGTCGCGCTACTTATTAACAGGTCTGAATATTACTCAAAGAAAAATGATTTATTTTTAATATAATTATGGTTATGTTTTAGCAGGTAGTAAGTATCTCATGCAATAACTTAAAGGTAGTTTTATCGATGTGCAAATTTTCATACTTGGGAATACATTAATTGCGAAGAAAATATGTAAAGAAGTTTTACCATTGGAAGCATAAAGCAGAGATTTTAGGTGGAACCACCTTAATACGTATAAAACTTGGATGCAGAATATTTGAAAAGAATAGAACAGTTTTCAAGAGCAGTTTGCCATTATGTCTTAAAACAAAAGCATTTAGTCAATGCATCCTTGCAGTTCTGACTTATTCATCACAGACATGGACATGAACTAAAAAAGTCAAACAGCTGCTGTGGACAACTACAAGAATGAAGACCTGTCTACTGATGAAAAGATATGAATCTTTGAATAAAGCTCATGTTGAGAATTGGCTTCTTAGTTTCTTAATTCAGTTACTAATCAAAAACAACTATTATCGGAATTTCGCTAGAATTTTATTTTTATTTAAATTGCAAATTTCCGGAGAAAACTCTTCTCCTTCTTCAGGCAGTCTTTTTGTTGTCACTTATTCCCGTCACTATCGTAGTTACGGTTAACCTTGAAGGTTACGGTTAGTTTTCATCAAATCCTACTAGATGTAAGGCAGCCGGGCTTCACAGAGGAAACGGCTAGTCCGTCCCTTTGAGGAACTGAAAGCCGACCCGTGTCTAAAAAGGTGGGTGGAAATCAGGTTGGCCACTTGTTTCTACGTCACCGCGCTGGCCCCCGCGCTTCGTTTGACAACTGCCCTACTGATCCCCGCGCTTCGTTTGACAACTTCCGTACTGCTCGCCGAGCTCCGTTTGTCAACTTCGTACTGCTCCCCGAGCTTCGTTTGTCAACTTCGTACTGCTCCCCGCGCTTCGTTTGACAACTGCCGTACTGCTCCCCGAGCTTCGTTTGTCAACTTCGTACTGCTCACCGCGCTTCGTTTGACAACTGCCGTACTTCTCCCGGCGCTTCGTTTGTCAACTTCCGTACTGCTCCCTGAACTTCGTTTGTCAACTTCGTACTGCTCCCCGAGCTTCGTTTGTTAACTTCGTACTGCTCCCCGCGCTTCGTTTGTCAACTTCGTACTGCTCCCCGAGCTTCGTTTGTCAACTTCGTACTGCTCCCCGCGCTTCGTTTGTCAACTTCGTACTGCTCCCCGATCTTCGTTTGTCAACTTCGTACTGCTCCCCGAGCTTCGTTTGTCAACTTCGTACTGCTCCCCGCGCTTCGTTTGTCAACTTCCGTACTGCTCTCCGAGCTTCGTTTGTCAACTTCGTACTGCTCCCCGAGCTTCGTTTGTCAACTTCGTACTGCTCCCCGAGCTTCGTTTGTCAACTTCGTACTGCTCCCCGAGCTTCGTTTGTCAACTTTCGTACTGCTCCCCGCGCTTCGTTTGTCAACTTCGTACTGCTCCCCGCGCTTCGTTTGACAACTGCCGTACTGCTCCCGCGCTTCGTTTGTCAACTTCGTACTGCTCCACGAGCTTCCTTTGTCAACTTCGTACTGCTCCCCGAGCTTCCTTTGTCAACTTCGTACTGCTCCCCGAGCTTCGTTTGCCAACTTCTTACTGCTCCCCGAGCTTCGTTTGTCAACTTCGTACTGCTCCCCGAGCTTTGTTTGTCAACTTCGTACTGCTCCCCGCGCTTCGTTTGACAACTGCCGTACTGCTCCCGCGCTTCGTTTGTGAACTTCGTACTGCTCCCCGAGCTTCATTTGTCAACTTCGTACTGCTCCCCGAGCTTCGTTTGTCAACTTCGTACTGCTCCCCGAGCTTCGTTTGTCTACTTCCGTACTGCTCCCCGCGCTTCGTTTGTCAACTTCGTACTGCTCCCCGCGCTTCGTCTGTCAACTTCGTACTGCTCCCCGAGCTTCGTTTGTCAAGTTCGTACTGCTCCCCGAGCTTCATTTTTCAACTTCGTACTGCTCCCCGAGCTTCGTTTGTCAACTTCGTACTGCTCCCCGAGCTTCGTTTGTCAACTTTCGTACTGCTCCCCGCGCTTCGTTTGTCAACTTCGTACTGCTCCCCGCGCTTCGTTTGACAACTGCCGTACTGCTCCCGCGCTTCGTTTGTCAACTTCGTACTGCTCCACGAGCTTCCTTTGTCAACTTCGTACTGCTCCCCGAGCTTCCTTTGTCAACTTCGTACTGCTCCCCGAGCTTCGTTTGCCAACTTCTTACTGCTCCCCGAGCTTCGTTTGTCAACTTCGTACTGCTCCCCGAGCTTTGTTTGTCAACTTCGTACTGCTCCCCGCGCTTCGTTTGACAACTGCCGTACTGCTCCCGCGCTTCGTTTGTCAACTTCGTACTGCTCCACGAGCTTCGTTTGTCAACTTCGTACTGCTCCCCGAGCTTCATTTGTCAACTTCGTACTGCTCCCCGAGCTTCGTTTGTCAACTTCGTACTGCTCCCCGAGCTTCGTTTGTCTACTTCCGTACTGCTCCCCGCGCTTCGTTTGTCAACTTCGTACTGCTCCCCGCGCTTCGTCTGTCAACTTCGTACTGCTCCCCGAGCTTCGTTTGTCAAGTTCGTACTGCTCCCCGAGCTTCATTTTTCAACTTCGTACTGCTCCCCGAGCTTCGTTTGTCAACTTCGTACTGCTCCCCGAGCTTCGTTTGTCAACTTTCGTACTGCTCCCCGCGCTTCGTTTGTCAACTTCTGTACTGCTCCCCGCGCTTCGTTTGACAACTGCCGTACTGCTCCCGCGCTTCGTTTGTCAACTTCGTACTGCTCCACGAACTTCCTTTGTCAACTTCGTACTGCTCCCCGAGCTTCCTTTGTCAACTTCGTACTGCTCCCCGAGCTTCGTTTGCCAACTTCTTACTGCTCCCCGAGCTTCGTTTGTCAACTTCGTACTGCTCCCGAGCTTTGTTTGTCAACTTCGTACTGCTCCCCGCGCTTCGTTTGACAACTGCCGTACTGCTCCCGCGCTTCGTTTGTCAACTTCGTACTGCTCCACGAGCTTCGTTTGTGAACTTCGTACTGCTCCCCGAGCTTCATTTGTCAACTTCGTACTGCTCCCCGAGCTTCGTTTGTCAACTTCGTACTGCTCCCCGAGCTTCGTTTGTCTACTTCCGTACTGCTCCCGCGCTTCGTTTGTCAACTTCGTACTGCTCCCCGCGCTTCGTCTGTCAACTTCGTACTGCTCCCCGAGCTTCGTTTGTCAAGTTCGTACTGCTCCCCGAGCTTCATTTTTCAACTTCGTACTGCTCCCCGAGCTTCGTTTGTCAACTTCGTACTGCTCCCCGAGCTTCGTTTGTCAACTTCGTACTGCTCCGCGAGCTTCATTTGTCTACTTCGTACTTCTCCCCGAGCTTCGTTTGTCAACTTCGTACTGCTCCCCGAGCTTCGTTTGTTAACTTCGTACTGCTCCCCGAGCTTCATTTGTCAACTTCGTACTTCTCCCCGAGCTTCGTTTGTCAACTTCGTACTGCTCCCCGAGCTTCATTTGTCAACTTCGTACTTCTCCCCGAGCTTCGTTTGTCAACTTCCGTACTGCTCCCCGCGCTTCGTTTGTCAACTTCGTACTGCTCCCCGCGCTTCGTTTGTCAACTTCGTACTGCTCCCCGCGCTTCGTTTGTCAACTTCGTACTGCTCCCCGAGCTTCGTTTGTCAACTTCGTACTGCTCCCCGAGCTTCATTTGTCAACTTCGTACTGCTCCCCGAGCTTCGTTTGTCAACTTCGTACTGCTCCCCGAGCTTCGTTTGTCTACTTCCGTACTGCTCTCCGAGCTTCGTTTGTCAACTTCGTACTGCTCCCCGAGCTTCGTTTGTCAACTTCGTACTGCTCCCCGAGCTTCATTTGTCAACTTCGTACTTCTCCCCGAGCTTCGTTTGTCAACTTCCGTACTCACCCGATTTTCCTCTGTTATGGTATTTCAGGTCCGCGCCTTTTCTTGGTATAAAGAATTCGTTTTAGATTGTGTTTTATTTAAGTTGCATACTGAGTGTTGATTTTTATTTAGGTTTTTTTTTAACGAAATGTCGTCATTTGCCGATGCAACATGCTGAAATACACATATAAGCACGAAAGGATGAGACATCGTCTTCCACGTCCTTTCGTGTTTATACGAAGGATCTTTATCGCGTTTTGATAAAGATCCTTCATTTAGGAATTAGTATTTCTAAAAACTGCCCCGAAACTAATTCTGTTCAAGACAGTTGTGTAAGACTAATATCTGCTGCCTGTTTGACAGTACTATCATGTTTCGGAATAATGTTGTGAAACAGTTTGAACAGATTTTCTGCGCAGTTCACGGCAGGACATTTAAAAAAGGGAAAGGTGTTATTCGGGAACTCATAAATGAACTAGAAAAACGTTTTCCATGATGCTATTCATCAGTTTCGCAGAATCCGAACATTTATTCAAATAAGTTTTCTGAACAGAAATTCACTATTAGTGCCGCTCAGCAGAAAATGAAATATTCTATTGACTCAAACGCAGTGAGAAAAACAGAAGTTTTTATGGTTTTTTTTTCCATTCGGGCAATGAAGGAAACTGTTTCACATTTTCTGCAATGAGGAAAACATTTTTCCAGTTTCTGCAATAAGGAACAGATCATCATTTCACGAAGTAAATTTCGTTCACCCCTTTTTAAACGCAGTGAACTTCAGAAATCATGATGGATGTAAAATGTAAATAAATAATTTCCATTTTATACATTAACAGAGTGTTTGAAGTACTTTTGCGGAGTTTGAAAAACCCAGTAACTTTCCGAGCCTTAAAAGTTTTAAACAACTAATGTCTGTGACAGAGAAAAAAACGTTTTAAACCAACCACAAAGTATTTCTATGGAATTACAAAATAAAAAAAAAAATAAAAAAGAGAGAGAGAAGATACACTGAGTTTTTGACATCAGAAAAATATGGTTAGTATATTAAGCAAAATACTTTTAAAATAAAAGGCATGCATAATAGAAGTTTTTTCATTTAAAATGATCGCATTTGTACTTCTACATCAACGTTTTCTGATTTTAGGACTCAAAATCCTTAACTTTTGTTTTCGAAAAAGACCATTTTCTAATATTTAGTGCGCATTGAAATAAATGACACATTGTAATCTGTTAAATACAGTAATAACATTGACTGAAAGTGCCTTTCCTAGGGTACTCCGCACAGCTTCCCGTAGCTCTTGGCTTCGGAAAGGCCAGCGCAGCTACGTCATCAACCTCGGGTGCGTGTCTCAGGGGGTGAAGTGCTACGGAATAGCCCTTTCCTTTCAAGCCCTGGTTAGACAGCGAAAATCCCTTACAGTCATTGATGATGGAATTTTGATTTTTCTCAATCTCTATTCCTTCTTTCAGCTTTCTTTTTGAAAATTGCTTTGGAAACTGATGACTTTAAGGGAATTCGAATCCATGCTGTGACTAGTTTCTCTAACATGCCTATCTAAACCAGTCTTGTTGGAGCAATTTTTTATAGCAGCTTTATGCTCTGCTATACGAGTTTCTAGTCTGCGACCTGTTTCCCTTATGTAAAATAGTCCACAACTAAAAGCTATTAAAGACTTCAGAAAAATGATAGTGTAGTTGCTGTGAAAACAGACAAAAGTAAGTTGATTACTATTATGGATAAGAAAGATAATCAAGAAAAGATGGAAGAACTAAAAAAAGCCTATGTATGAAGAAGTAAAAGAAACCCACTTCCAAATTTGAATAAAAAAGCCTCAAAGCTTATTTCACTTCAAAAACAGAAAAACCAGCTTCCAGAAAACTACTAGTATAAACAATCCTCAAAATTACAGTTCAGATTACCTCAGATATATGGAATGGTCAAACTACATAAAAAAACACCAACCAATTAGACCAATAGTTGACTCAAAAAACTAAATTCTTTCAATTCTAAACTACTTTTTAAAGTTGCACCTTCAGAATCTTTTAAAAGAGCCACCTAACTTGAAAAAAAATTCAATGCAGCTAAAAGAAAAATTAGAACTTCTTCCAAAATTAGATTATCCTATTATGGGTAGTTTGGACATAGTGTCTATGTATACTCACATCAATATTGATCAAATTATAGACTTTATAGCGGAAGACTTGGCAGACCTAATAGTTTTCCACAACAAAGATGGAAACATATTAGTTGGAATTTTTGAAATGCTTACCTTCTCTTTGCAGAACAACTACTTTCAATTTGAGAAAAAAAATCATTCAAAAATCTCTCCCCACTCTTAGCTAACTATTATGTGGGAAAACTAGAAGAAAAGATACTAGTACAACCCACATACTTCTCCCTATATAGCAGATACATGGATGACAACTTATTTACAATACACAGCTGGCCACCCAAAATGCAACACCAAGAAGGAAACGAGATAGCAAAGCCAGATTTACTGGACACATAACAACAGATACAAAGAGGAAACGATTGAGCTTACAGGCCCATGCGACTTGCGGAACACGAAGACATCAATAGTTCGTGTGGCCTCCATGGCTGGCAATAACGGCGGCTACACGCCGCGGCATCGAACGAAAGAGGCTTTGGACGTGGGCTTGGGGTATGTCAGTCCAGGCTGCTTCCACACGTTGACACAGTTAATCAGGCTTAGCCACGGGTGATGCTTGCCGATCAGCGACCAGATGTGTTCGATGGGCGACATATCAGGAGAACAGGCGGGCCACGGCAGCAGTGACACCTGGTGGGCCGTAAAGAATTATTTCACGATGCGTGCCACGTGCGGGCGTGCATTCTCCTCTTGAAACGTAACCGCTGGCTGGTCCTGCATGTAAGACAGGACTACAGGCTCCAAAACGTCGGAGATGTAGTGGCGGCTGGTGAGTGTACCGGCGATGCGTACCAGAGGGGTGCGGGTGTCATATCCAATTGCGCCCCAAACCATAACGCCAGGCGACGGACCGTTATGGCGATGCATAATGCAGGTGTCATACAGTCTCTCGCCGCGGTGCCGCCATACACGGATCCGACCATCGTGGTGTTGCAGGCAGAAGCGGGATTCGTCGGAGAAGACAATGTCGTGCATTCCGTAGTCCAGGTGCAGCGTTCCACGGTCCATTGCCGCCGCACTCACCGGTGGTGTAATGCCAATGGTAATCGGAGCAATGGGCGCCGTGCGACAAGTTCCCGCTCCTGCAGACGACGTCGAACGGTACGTGCTGACACAGGTTGTTGCGCAACACACCCTAATTCCTGCGCTAACGTTCCTGGTGTGGCGGCGCGAGCCGTCAATACCCGCCGCACAATATGCCGGTCCTCTCGTTCGGTGGTGTATCGCGGCTGAGGCAATCGCTCACGTCGGTCCGCCCGTCCTTCCTGCACCCACCGAATCCATACTCGCCTCACGGGGGCTGGATGTCGTCCCACACGGGCGCCGATGTCTCGGTACGATAAACCGCTGTCGCGAAAAGCCACGGTTCGTTCTCTGTCGAATTCCGAAACATGCTGGAATGACTGCCGTATTCTGCGACGAGGCATCAGGAAGCCTCCCACGCACAGGTTCGGCAGCACAACACCCCGCCTTCTGTGCACCCTTCTTATAGTGCTTCTCGATGGCGTGCCGGGCGCACATGATTTGCATATGCCCTACAATGCTAATCGTTTGCATGTCCTCTCCCGGACGCTACGAATTTCAGGCCAATCGGATGCTTCCTTCTTGGTGTTGCATTTTGGGTGGCCAGCAGTGTAGATAGCTCAGAAATTGTTCCAGAAAGAATTCTAGACTCATTCAATGAATTAGATGATTCCCTTAAGTTCACTATTGAACTTCAAAAAGAAAGAAGAATTAACTTCTTAGATATTACTATCTATTATGAAGATGAAAAATTCCTCACTAGTTGGTATAAAAAACCAATGAATACTAACAGACTTTTGGATTTCAATTCCTATCATCCAGTTTCAATTTTAAAAAAATGTAGCAAGTCAGTTTTTGGAAAAAAATAATAAATAGTATCCATAAAGAAGAACTTAAAGTCATACTTGCAGAAAATAACTATCCTAAAGAAGAAGAAATTGAGAAGCTTCTGAATTTTAATGGTACGAAGAACCCGCAAAAGCAACCAGTAAAATTCACTAGAAAAGTTTCTTTTCACAAAGGTTTATTTGAGTCTTTAAAGAGAATTAGTAAGAAGTACAATATTAGGCTAGCTCCCAGTTTAGAGAATAAAGTTAAAAAAAATTTCCCTAAAATAGTTCAAAGAGAAGAAGATATTTTAAAAATGCAAGTTGTAGTCTATGAAGTAAAATGTAATTGTTGATTATCTTACATAGGTGAAACAGGTTGCAGATTAGAAACTCATATAGCAGAGCATAAAGCAGCTATAAAAAATTGCTCCAACAATACTGGTTTAGATAGGCATGTTAGAGAAACTAGTCACAGCATGGATTGCAATTCCTTTAAAGTCATCAGTTTCCAAGGCAATTTTCAAAAAATGAAAGCTGAAAGAAGGAACAGAGATTGAGAAAAATCAAAATCCCATCATCAATGACTGCAAAGGATTTTCTCTACCTAACATCTGGCAGGATTTGATGAAAACTAACCATAACCTTCAAGGTTAACCGTAACCGCGATAGTGACAGGAATAAGTGACAACAAAAAGACAGCCTGAAGAAGGAGAAGAGCTTTCTCTGAAAATATGCAATTTAAATAAAAAAAATTCCTAGTAAAATTCCCCTAATAGTTGTTTTTGATTAGTTGTGAATCTGTTTATACAGCCATAATACAGAAATGATTAAGAAGAAAAAAATCAGTGTCTGTCATGTTTTGTTTTGTTTTTCTATGTGCTATCATGTTTCTATATATAATTGTGTGCTTTTGGGGGGCTGTTAAAAATTCAGCTCTTTTGTTGTACAGCAATAAACCTCTGTTTACACCCAAGTGAAAAATTATGTTATCTGTTATCTGCTTCAGTGCTACAAGTTCAAACCCACTTGCAAGACAACACTCTAGACATCGTCATTTAAAAATGGTTCTCAGTGATCAAGTGATCTGTAACAATAGTTCCTGACTTGTCTTGCTTAATGGTACATGTAAAAATGTCAGGGCTTTTAAGAAATCAGTATCAAAGAATTTGGAAGAGAATTCAGTATTAACATTTGCCAAACTTATGCCAAGTACTCCTGCGTATGCTTGAAATGTTTCTTATCCCAAATACTAGTACACATGGTTGAAGTGTTTCTAGAGTCAAGTTGTCCGAATGCAATTCTCTTTAACTTTTCACTTATTCTTATGATTTTCCTTCAAAACTTCTAAAAAAAACATCTTGACATCACACACCACATTTGTGGGTATCTTCAAAGGAGGAAGGGTTCCCCACTACAACTTGAGGAGCTATTTTTATCAATATAACTATGAATATTCATCACTTAATGTTGCTTCATTCAGTAATGAAAATATTTTTTTTTATTTATGTACCTCATCCAGTAGCGTAACCATGTTTCAAAATCTGGGGATCCGATCACACATACATTATATATCATCATCATCAACCATTATCAATCCACTGCTGGACGAAGGTCTCCCCAAGTTTCCTCCACAACGGTCTGTCTTGTGCCAGTCTCCTCCATGTCACTCCCGCATACTTTCGAATTTCATCCACCCATCTTCCATGTGGTCTACTTCTGGGTCTTTTCCTGTCCCTTGGAATCTAATCTAAAATTTCGGCTGTCCATCGATGGTCTGTTCTTCTGGCAGTATGTCCAGCCCATTGCCATTTCAGGGATTTAACTCTGATCATGATGTCTTCCACTCTTGTCATTTTTCGGATACACGTGTTCCTCTTCTTATCTCTCCTGGTTACACCAAGCATGCCCCTCTCCATGCTGCTTTGAGTTGTCTGCAGCCTTTGTATGTCTCTTTTAGCTAAGGTCCACGTCTCTGCACCATACGTAAGCACTGGAAGGATGCATTGATCAAACACTTTTCCTTTAAGACATAATGGCATATCGCTCTTGAAAATTATGCTGTTTCTTCCAAAAGCTCTCCAGGCAAGTTTTGTACGCCGATTAATTTCTTCACCAATGTGACCCTCACTTGATATCTGCTGTCCAAGATAAACGTACGTGTCTGTTATCTCCAGCTTTTCTCCATCAATCGATAAATCTTCATTTCTTCATTTGCATTGTACATCACTTTTGTCTTCTGAAAGTTCATTTTTAATCCCACTTCTTTACTCTTGTCAGTAAGTTCCTGGATCATACTCTGTAGCTCTGATGGGGTAGTTGCAAAAATGACTATGTCATCAGCAAAACGAAGGTGGGTTAGATAATCTCCATTAATCTTTATCCCTTTGTTTTCCCAGTTCAGTGATTGAAAGACATTTTCCAATGTGACATTAAAGAGCTTCGGAGATAAGGTGTCACCTTGTCTCACTCCTTTTCCAATTTTTATGTGTATTGTATTTTCAAACAGCCGAATCTTTGCACTTGCATTTTCATAGATGTTATTAATAATGTTAATGCATGCATCTTCAATACCGCAGGATTTCAGAGCCATTGCAACTGCTGATGGTTTCACCGAATCAAAGGCTTTTTCATAATCGATAAAAGTCATGCACAATGGAAGTTCATATTCCCTCGCTCTTTCAATTAGTTCTCTCAGTACGTGGATATGATCTATTGTGCTGTAGCCACTCCTGAATCCAGCTTGTTCTCTCGGTTGAGCGATGTCCAGTGTCACCTTCAAGCGGTGTGAAAGAACTTTAGTGAAGATTTTATAAACCACTGATAGGAGGCTGATAGGTCTGTAGTTCCTGAGATCCTCAATGTCACCTTTTTATGTAGCAAGATCATTGTAGCGTTGTTCCAATCCTCAGGAATTTTCCCTTCATTAAGGCATCGAGTGAAAATTTGGGCGAGTACTGTTTCGATTTCTTCCCTTGCTTCTTGTATGATGTCTACAGTAATTCCATCTTCTCCTGGAGCTTTTCCCCGCCTCATGTTCTTGATTGCATGTGCAACTTCTGCTGGAAGGACTGGAAGATCTCTGGTACTGGTACCTTTCATGATGTCTAAAGTACATGTTTCATCCCTTTCATATAATTTGCAGTAGAAATCTTTCACTCTTGTCAAAATTTCGCCTCTCTTTCTTGTTACAGAACCATTTTCTTTTCTCAGTGCCATAATCTGTTTTCTTCGCTTACTGAGATGTCCCTTTGTTATCTTTAGGCTTTGGTTGTTTTCAATTGCTTTCCTCACTAGTTCACAGTTGAATTTCCTTACGTCTTCAGTGATACTTTTTCGTACTGTCTTGCATAGCTCTATATATTCCACTTTGGAAGTCACATCTTCTTTAGTTGTCCCCATCTCTCTTCTTTTTTGCATCAACATTTTGGTTTTTCCTGATAATTTGTTCACATGCAATTTGTTCTTAGACCCAGCTAATTTTGTTGCTGTTTCCATAAGAGCTTCGGTTACTTTTCTGTGAACTTCAGAAATATCCACTTCTTCCGATGTTAGGCCTTCTAAAGCAGAGAATCTGTTCTTCAGAGCATGTGCCGTGAAAGTGAACTTTTAAGAGTAAATTGTTTGGAACATACATCACACTGGTGCTGCTTTTCACCTGCATGAATGAGCATGTGCCGTGAAATATCACTTTTACGAGTAAATTGTTTGAAACATACATTACACTGGTGAGGCTTTTCACCTGTGTGAATGAGCATATGCATAGATGATTTTTTCGAGTAAATTGTTTGGAACATACATCACACTGGTGCGGCTTTTCACCTGTGTGAACAAGCATGTGCCTGGAAAGCTTACGCTTGCATGCAGGCTGTTTAAGCATAAATGACAGTGGTGATCTTTTTCACTTGACTGAAGGTGACCACACCTTGAGGTGCTGCGTTTTTCACTTAGCTGCTTGGAACACAGGTCAGAATCATAAGGTTGTTCTATTGCATGAACCTTTAAATGCATTAAGAGACTATCTTTCTGTTTGAATTTCTTGTGACACACATTACACTGGAAAAGCTTTTCACTTGTATGAAGTACCATATGTCTTGACCAGACGTTTCCTTCACTTGCTCCCGTGAGTTTTGTCCAGTTTAGTGATTTCTGCGCCTGTTTTCTCTCTGAAAGTTCTGAGATAAGTGTATGAAGTTCTTTTCTATGATTTTAGTTTCCTTATGGGTCGGTGAGTTCTTATTTATTCCGTTTTCTTCATGTTTTTACTCGTTCTCGCCTTGATTTTGCTGAATTTCTGCAGGCATGTCCAGAAAATGCACCAGCCGCCTCGGTGGCGCAGTGGTCTAAGGCGTTGGCCTCTGATCATTCGTCCGTAAGGGGTCCGGGTTCGAATCCCGGTCAGGCATGGATGTGTTTGTCTTACGGCACTGGCTCTCTCCCTTTCCTGGAACCAGTGACCCTAAATTAGGGACGGGCGACTGCTTATAGCCCATTGAGTTGCTCACGGTGGTCGTTAAACCTCCAATCAAAAAAAAAAAAAAAAATGCACCACGGCAATCTTATACGGACTCCACGCAGGGATGTATCATGTAATTGTGAAGTGGTTAAATTTCTGTAACTTCGTTGTTGACATCGACGAAGATGGGGCACTTTCTGGATGGTAGTTAAGTTAAGCTGACCAGACGTCCCCAATTCTTGAGGACAGTCCTTGAATTTAGTTTACTGTGCCCAAGAACGTCTGAAGCCTTTGGGGACGCCAATTGTCCTAAAATTTTAATGTTTGTCCCCAAATGTCCTCGAATTTACAGTTCCTTATCAACCCTTTAGATTTTTTTTTTTAGCATAAACCTGTTATTACAAATATTTTGGCAGTTTACAACTTGAGTGTATTTCATGTATCTTAAGCTCATGTATTGTGCAGCCTCCTCCTCCTTTTTTGTCTTCCCAACAGAAGTCAGGGGACCAAACCTTTGAAGACTTGTACTACTGTGGAGCATATTGCTTGCTGTGAAAAACATTTTGCTCTGGCTGTGTATATCACCTGTGGCAACATTGACTATTTGGGAGAAGTGTTTTGTAGTGGATTTAAATAAAAAATTCACTCCAAACATTTCTTTTAATGGTCTGAATTGTAGCTGTAAGCTGTTCTGAAGTTCAGGCTAGAAATACTGTGGGTATGTTTCTTTTCTTTAATGAATTTTTATGATCAGATAAAGTTCTGCAGGAATCATTAGTTTTCAACCAGAAAAAAATGATATATACATTTGGCTTTGTACAATTACTTTATTTGATATTCGTATGACCTGCATATGTATCTCTCATTGGCTTTAAAATTAGTCTACATGCAATTTAGTTGAACCTCTTTCAAATTCATATTAGCACTGTTCCTTCCAAGAATAACAAAACTGACTGATATCACTAGTAGCACCTTCATAATAAATTACAATTTATACTTCAACTAAAGTTCAAATTTTAGTTTATTATGAATAAGCAAATTTATAAATAATGTACTAGTATATTTATAAATTTGATTAAGTAGCATTGCAGACGTTGGCATTGTATATTCAATGGGCTGAGTATTAGTTGTAACTAGGGGGTGAATGTAATTAACAGCTATATGGAAGTCAGATTTTTTGAGGCACAGACCCACTCAAAATTGTACATTGAACATTGATTTTTGTATTCATTTATATGTCAGAAGACATGCTGAACATATGTTCTGAGTAATCAATTTGAAAAAGAAAAGGAAAAAGGCTGAACTCATTGCTGAGTGAAGTGTAACTTTTCTAATTCCTGAAAGCCTAAATTTCTTAGGTGTAAACACAATTTTGCATCACATTTACCAATAATCTATGGATAAATAGCAGGGCTTGAAAAATACCATGCCCGTGATGCCTGGGGCATGTAAATTATTGGCCTGGGCATGTAAAAATGAAATCTTGTTGCCCTGTCAGGCAACTAGAATTAAAGAAAAAAAAAGTTTGGAATGGAGAATTTTCTGCTCTAGAAAAAGAGACTGCCATCGCATGTTTTTCATTTTACTGCAGTCGTATTATTGTTACGGAATAAGTACCAAGGCCAGAATAATAGCGCTTCTTTAATTATATTATGCTCTACGTCCAGAAATTGGGGCCATACGTAGTTTTGCTCCAGATGTTGTTTACAGTTAACGACGGAATGCATGCATCGGGCGAAACTAGCCTCCAGTGTTTAGTGACAAAACGTATAAACTGCCATGAAACAGGAGGATGCAGACTGATGGCCAAAAAGCCGTACTTTATGGGGAGGGAGTGATAACTGAATATTTATTGCACAACCCGAGGTGGGGTTACGTCTCTGACATAACTTGGTCAAGTGAGGGAGGGTAAAGTGAAAGATTCTGCCCGCGTACGCGCCCGCACACCTGAACTGACAGAGGAACTACTGAAACAAAAGCTAAGTTTCATTTAAGAATGAGCCTGCGCAATGCATTCCACTTAACCGGGAGAAGAGCAAAAATTACCAATGCCAATAACTTAGTTTATCTGAGAGAACAGTTTTCGTGTTAGTTGCGGTTCATGTTAGCTGTGGATATAAGTTGTATTTAGTGATGGATATAATTTTTTTTTCTTTGGAAAATAAAATCCAGCAATGAGAGTATATCTCATAGTAAGCAATTATGTGAAATTCCCGATCTGTCAGCGGTTGTTACAAATTCGTCTTCCGCACTGTTGAGTGACGTAATTTCAGAATCAGAATCTACATCGTTGGCAAATCTGAAACTTATGCAAGCGGACTATGATAAAGCGTACAAAAAATACATGTTGCACAGTTGAAGAATCTTGGATAAAAACATTTAATTCGCTAAAATCAAATGACAAGACTATTATGTTGTGCACTGTTTGCAAAATCCATCCTAAAATTGCTGATACCACCAATAATTTTTTCAAGCAATGTGGGGTGTCGGGCGATAATATAGTTTAATAACTAAGTGCACACAACAGTAGTCAAAAACATAAGATTTACCTTTGTAACAAAACAACAATTCTTGGGATTTTATGATGCAAAATTATTTTTGTTTGTACAAGAGAAAAGGTAAATAATTTTTACATTCAAAATTGTTGTTAAAAACTACTTACCTTTCTTAAAACTTGAGATATATGCTTTTGTGCATTTTGAATACAGACACTTTAAAATGGTGATGCAAAAAATGTATAAAAAGTTTATCATAATTTTTAACTTTAAAAAAAATGAGGCTTCTGTTTTGTTATTTTAAAAGATAAATTTTTCTGGGAATGTAGATTTTACTTCTGGGCAAGTAAATATTTTCTGCACATGCCCAGCTGGGCATGTAACTTTTCAGAAAATTTTCAAGCCCTGAACAGCATTTATATAAAAAAAACCCTGCCCTATTGGTAGGAAGGCCATTTCACATAAGATGAAGATATGAAGAAACCAATAATGAAACAAAAAATTTGGAATTGTCACAAAAAAATTGCACCCTTCTCCAATAAATTTTCATTACGCTACAGAGAAAGCATTGAAATTCTCTTCAATAAAAACTTGCAATTCTGATGCATTCTCAGTATTCTGATAATTTAGAAATCTCTACTGGCAACAGCTAAAGAAACGATGTCAACCACGTGAGTACTTGCTTTTAGTGTGAACAAGGCTGGCGTTTCAAACGAAAGACCTCTTACTGTTCCTAAAGTTTAGTCTGTAATAAATTGTGCATAAAATTTTTTGCTTCATTATTGAAATCGTACCCTATTTAAATAACCAATGCGACATGAAATAGAGTTAGAGTGATGATTCAAGTTGTTTTATTATCCAAGCATAAAATGGTTCTGTGCTATCATTACTACATCAAAACATGTACTACGTCAAATGTATATATACTATTTCATGTACATACAAAATACATCTAAGAAATATAATGCTACATATGTAAATACATATACTACATACCTGCCAACTACAACGAAATGTCCATAGTTTCTACAGATTTTGTTGTCTGACTACAGGACTCACTGTTGAAACTATGGATTCTACAAATTTTCACATTTACTTTTTTCTATTTTGCTATTATTTTATGATATACATGATATTCTTAAGTGGGTTCATGGAATTCCGCCTTTTTTGTCATTTAGATCATTCTCAAGATCAATGCAAAACTGAAGAGAATTTGAGGGAGGAGTGTCGTCTTCCATCTGGGGGCGGTATTTGTGTTTCAAAACTTTTGAAAACAATAGTTAAACCGAGTAAAAATTTTTGTGTTAATCGTAATTTTCTCATTCCCAATGATGCCTTTGTGTCCAGTATTCTTGTTAAATATCATTATATTGCATAAATGTTTGTATTTCAGCTAGAAACTGTATGCAGCAATTTGCAAAAACAGAAGTCAGATGCCGTAGAAATTTCTCTGTATTCTTCAGGCATAAGATCTTCCACGAATTTGAGGAATTTGGATATTTTCGTTGTTATTTTGGTCATCACGAGATCGATGCACAAGTGAACAGAAATGGGGTGGTGGTGGTGGTGGTGTGTGTGTGTGGTGGTGGTGGGGGTCGTTGTAGGATGGAATTTCATTTTTACAAAACTTTCTAAAACGGCAGGTCGGCGGAGTTCAGATTTTTTTTGCAAAGGTACTTTTTTTTTCTCATGATTTTGCCTTTGTCCAGTATTATTGTCAAATGAAATTTTACTGTATAAATATTTTTATTTCAGCTTGAAAAGAGGGGGAAATTTTCCAAAACCAGAAGTTATACCAAGCAAAGATTTTTCCTGAAACCCCCCTCCCCCCTAATGTTCCCGCTCTTCTGCATTGCTAAATATTCTCCATCCCATAAGTTTTTGCATTTAAGCTGAGAAGAGAGCAGGAAATCCACAAAAACAGGAGTAACAGAGTTGAAAATTTGTAAACATTGAAGCATTTTTTTACAAAATTTGGACATCTCGTCTATGAAGTGTTGTGGAATTTTGAATGCGTAAGACTGATTTTACTAATGGAAGTTTTGAACTTTAATAGCACAAAGCTGCTCAGAGAGAAAGATGCTTTGTTTCAAAGCACAAGCAGCCTAAAGTATCGTATCATACTCTCGAAAGCAAAGCAAGTTTACTCTGTCTTTGGGCTGACAACTTTGAAATGGATTTAGCATCAATGGTTTTCCCAAATAATTTTGAATTTGAAGTAGATCAAAATCAACTAAAGGTAAAATAAATTAATTGCAAGGAAATGGCAGTGGTAGTCTTTATGCAATTCTATAAGTTTCTTTTATGTCTGGAATAACTTAGTTCTCAGTTTTAAAACTTGGGGTCACCCAGTGAGCAAGTGGTAACAAGCACTGGCTTCTATGAGTATTTTTGAATTAATTTATATAGTTAATAGAAAATAGTTGTGGATTTGAATCAAAACAGAACTCTTTAGCTCACCTAACTGTACTTTGTTATCAATTACAGGCTTGCGGGAAGTCTGTATAAGATAGCCACAGTGCATTTTCTAGACATGGGTTTTCCATGAATATTTTTCAATTAATGTAAATATAGTTGATGGAAAAGAATTTGATTTTAAGCAAAAGAATGTTTTTAGCTGACTTTATACTTTATTACACACATATTGTTTAAATCATTTGTTCAAAATGGGTCTGGGCTTAAAAGCATGGTGGGGCTTGAATGTTAGATTTTCCATCGATGGTCTTCCCACATAATTTGAGCAGAGACATTGCTAGACCATTTCAGGAAGGGGGGAGGGGGCTGAAGCCTCAATAATCTTGCTATCTCAGTGGTATACCAGAAAAATTCACCCCCCTCTCCCTGCAAAAAATATCTTCAAAGCCCATTTGAAAAAAATCCATTTTGACTTTCAATTACTGACATTTTTAAATTCCATATTAACTAGATTTTCTGGGCATTTTAATAATACAAGTTCTTTAGAACCTACAGCCGCTTTTCATAAATCCAAAATTATTGCACTTTATTGTGTAAAATACAAATGTGACATTGTAATTGAAATGATTGCTCTTATTTTCTGTGAACAAAAAATACCACAAAACACACATCAAAATTAATCGTATCATGCAAATTTTATTCTTTAACCCTTTAAGTGGCCAGTGTACCTGAACCAAAAGGTGCCAAAAAAAATTCTGCTCTCTCCAAACAGAGTTGTTTCCATAATGACCGATTTCACAAAAGCTAAGGCAAAACAATTTCTTTCGCTCTCTCATCTGAGCAGTAAGGACAATAAACCTGTCACGAGTGATTAGCGCTCTCTTCTAGTCCTTTATTCTCCGATTCATGACAAGATGGGGTAGGTCTAGTCCCCCTGACACGGATATCATGCAACAGGATAAATAAAAGCCCCTAACATCTTCTTTCCTTTCTTAGGTTCGTCGACACTGTTGTGGCAGTATCAGCATCTAATCAGTCAGAAAGGATCATTGTCAATCACTTCTCTAATTGACACCTTTGAATAACAAATCGAAGGGGGAAGTAGCATTTTCTGACCCTCAGGCATTTTCTTCAAGCGATGTTAAGACCACTAAACCTTCCCCAAATGAATTCGTTCTAGCCACATTTCACCCACTTCTTAGACAGCGAATATATCCATCTGAGCTGATCAGCCCATTTTGATAACCCCGAGTTAACTCGTTCCAGCCACTTAAAGGGTTAAAGAACTATGGCAAACTTCCTTGAAATGCATCACGATCACACACACAAAACATGTAACTGCCACGTGACAGTGTTTTCGATATCCCTTGCATTGAGACATGATTTATTCCGACAACTGTTTGCCTTTTGAAGTAACTTGTATTATTTGTGGTGCAATGGTCTATGCACTGACTTCTGACTACTCATCAGATCAGTTTCAAGTCTCAGGTAGGGCATTAGTTGTGTATTTGTCTTGAGGAAGTGGTTCTCTCCCTTCATTGGCTACAAATTAAGGACGAGCAGCTTTGTATAGCACCTAGAATTGGTTTCCATGATTGTTAATGCTGCGCCCACCCCTCCAACCTCCAAAGAACAGGAAAAGAAGTAAAAATGTTATTGACGTCGAAATCATATATATTTCACCAACTCTAAACATTGGGGCAGTTTCATACTAATAATGGCCTTTTCTGATTTATAAATGAATAACAATTAACGAGTAAAGTTAAAAAAAAAAAAAAGAACTGTTTGAATTATTTACTCTTGATTAAAAAAAAAACACTTATGTAAAATAATGCTACAATATTTTGCCCATCGCAAATTTGTTTTTCCTTAATTCTTGTAAAGAAACAAAGACATAGGCCCTCTGTTTCTTTGTCCACACAAAGAACATCTTTTTGTTCATTATATTTTTAAGAATGCACAGTTATGTGCAAACAATTGTAATACACCTTATTCTCAATAAAAACATTTTATTCTCAGTGGTGTAAAAATGTCATTCCTTGAACTGATATTTCTTTCACATTATCTTATTAATATATGTACATGTATAGGAACTATTGCCATTGCAATGAAAAGGGGCTTCACATCCTCTGGAGTTGATGCTTTCCTGCCTGTCATCCAGTTTTTATAAACTTTAAAACTGTAAAAATAATTCCTCAAGATTTTACTTATTTACAAAAAAAAAAAAATACTTTTCTGCTTAATACTTCATTCAAAGTTGCTGTCAAAAATGTCTGGCTATTTCTTTAAGCAGTTTCAAAATGACTAAGAAGTTTTGCAGATGTTTTTGTTGAGCCCCCCCATAATGCAGGGGTCACAGAGCCTACCAGTGAGCCCCTACATAATCTACAAGGAAGTTTTTTGCTTAAGTTAAAAGAAAAATTTGTAAGCCTTGACGAAATTTGGAATAACATGATTTTTAAATCAATGATCAATCATAAAAAAATAAAACAAAGAAGACAAAAAATATTGATGGTAAATTTATATTTGGCCATTGTATGTTACCAAAGGATGCATATGGAACCACCACTTGCTTTAAGACATGCCCACAGATCATCGGGTGTGTAATGCAGTTCATACATTTTTTTACTTTTTTTAGCCATAGTTTCTTCACAAGATTTGGCAGCATTGTATGTCCCTGGTGGACATGATCATTTGGATACTTGGGCATTTTGGTTGCATATGTTGAATCTGTTTTTTTTTTTTTTTTTTTTATCATGTGATGTTTCCTGGTGTGCCATGTGGTGGGTTTTCTTCCTTTCTTTTCTTTATTGCTCATAACTCCTCTGTACCACTGCTCAATACTCCTCACCACAGCAAAGCAACTAGAGACCATCTCTGTATTCTCAAAACCCCACCAAAAATGGGGAAAAGGTCAACATTTAAATAATATATTACTGCACTTAAATTAATCCTAAAACTGAATATCACAAGTTTACATTGGTTGCAAGTGAAATTAAATTAATTTATCTCAAATTTAAAATGCAATCAAATTAAATGACAATTATGAATTTAAAAAATTCTGCAGTTTTCTTGTTTTATTCATTATGGATGCGAGGGAATGGGGTGAGTACAATGTAGCAAAATAAATTAAACCTTGTTTAGCACCCCAGTGTTATTAGTCTAGTGATGCTTTTGATATTGAATGTGAAATAAATCAAAATCAACTAAAAGGTTCCTTAGTGAAATTAACTGTGGGGGAAAAAGTAGTGCTTTGGAAAAACTTAATTCCCTGTTTAAAAATTTGAGACCCTCCTGTGGCCTAGTGGTATGATATGCTGGCTTCTAATCATTCACTAAAGATGGATCTGGGTATGTCATGAATAGTGTGCTTGTTTTATACTGCACTACTGCTCTCCCTGAAACAGCTGGGCACAAATCAGTGATGAGCAACTGCTTGTAGTCCATTGAGTTGCTCATGGTGGTAGTTAAACACCAAATGAAAAAAAGAGGCTGTAGTATGTTGCGCATCACATGTCCTTGATATATCAGGTTCTATATCTAACATAAATGTAGTCATCTGGATCACAATTACCCCAAAAGTGCTATCCTTGCTACTAAAGATATACTTCCATTTAATCATATCTTCAGGACCAATGATTACTTTCTTTTCAGCAAGTAAACTGCACATTAGTTTTAGCATATGGCATGCATCTAGAATTACATACACTGTATGACCTAAATCTGGGATATAAAAGTAATGAGAAAGATTATCAATACATATATTAGAATCAAGGTGTTGGAGCATAGATATATAGGCAGCACAACCATTTTTTTACCTTATCAGTATATTCTAAATTCTTAGAGGCACTGTGACTCAATAAATCTTGAATGACAGGATCAAAGCAACTTTCTAATATACCATTTGTTTGTTCACACAGTTTTCCTTTTAGCTCTGAAATAATTTCATTTTTTTTTTTAAATAAAGCAAACTGTTGTCGATGGATTTGTTGTTTGGATTTGTCTTATTTCTTGCTTAGTAAACTCAGCTTTTCCTTTAAAGAGTCTTTATCACTTTCCTTGGACTTGAAATAAAATAGTTATGTTCCCTTTGAAATTGAGCTGAACTATCAGAAGTTGATGGGCCCACTTCTTCTTGATACGCAAGATAGGCACGTTTAAGAGTGCGGCAAGGAATGACTTGTTTCTTAAGATGTTCTGGAAAGTCAAATATTGTTGGTACAGCATCATCCTTTAGAAAAATGCCTACCATTTATTTCTCGAAACGAACTATGTTCATAAATAGCTTCTTTAACTCAGCTATCTGGAACCAATCCATTCCATGTCACTATGGCATGCTTTCAAATTTTAACCATTCCTTTCCCAAGGGGGACTTTTCTTGTCCCTTAGTATCAAGTCTAGTACTGCAGTTGTACAACAGTGGTCAATTCTACCCACTGCCAGTTGAGAGTCTTTGCTTTGATCATGAAGTCATCAAATCATATAATTTTTCTAATCCATCAGTTTGTTCCATTTTCTATTCTTCTTGGTATATTTCCATTTTAACTGCTGATATATTGGCACAGAATCTAAAGTGTTTCCATAATAAATAAAAGTCATACATAGGAGTTGATAGTGATTCACTGTTTTGGTTATTATTGGCCACATTCAAAGTATTAATATTACTTGCAGTTAATATTATTACTACATGTACAGCATGAACTAACCCACAACACAGAATGAGCTTTTAAGAAAATTAGGTTTTCTTATCCCCCCCACCCCTTGTGACAGCTGTTGTGTATTTGCTTACTTATAAGTACTATTTGTATGATACATTGCAAAATATCTATATACAAGTGTTTAGCATCACTGACTTATTACTCAAGAATATTCAGCATTCATGCATGTAATATTGATGAGAAATTCACTTACATCAAGTCTTGGTTGTATTGTGTGAATATATTCTTATGAATTCATTGGCTACTCCTGTAAAACAACCAAAAAGTCAGCATGTTCCTGGTGTTCAATTACCTGCCTTGTGAGGAAATGGGCACCACATTTTTTAAATATCATTTGGATAGAATCTTTCAAAATAAATGTGATCCTTTCTATTGAGGTGGCTTAATTTAATATAACTTCCATCTTGAATCATTCCAGAGAAATATGACAAGTAATTACTGAATAAAATATTCATTTGTTTTTTTACAATGCTTATGATTCCCACTTCTTTTGAAAGGAACTTCCATTTATTTCACTTCAAGTCATTCCTGTGCCATTTATTGCGTACTGCCATTAAAAACAAAGCACACCAATTGTTTTTTTTATGATCAGCCAATGTCTCTTTTCTACCTTTCGCTCTCAGCTTCCTCTGTTTCTGAATCTATAGTATTTTTTCTTTATGTTCTTTCTCTCTGAAGCTAGTACAGAACGTTTACTCTCCAAATACAGAGCAAATTTTTATCGCTACAATAACTTAAGAAAATGTACAGTTATTACAGAAATTTTGCAAAAAACAAAAAAAAAAAAAACATTTACAATCTGGGCGATTTAAAAATGAACTCTCTTTTAGGGGTGGGAGTGATTGGGCAATCACCCTAGTTGTCTCCTACTGGATCCACTAGTGTGAAGGACACATAACCTGCAGAAATAACGTGGTACTGACAAGCAATAAGCATTTCAAGCAAATATTTCTTCTAAGTTGCATTATAAATTTTTACTTTTTACATTTTTATTACCATATGTACGGCAAATACAAACCAACGTGTTGAACTGTCTGCTGCTTTCTCAAAGCAGAAGTTAAAAAAACAGATGAAATATAGATAGTAAATAAATATATTTCAATAAATGCTGACCACTAACCTGTGGAATGTTATTCCAGAGTTCTTTTTCAGTTGATTTGCGCAATTATATGCCACACAAGAAGATGGTATAATGATTCTTTACTGGTACGAACTACAGTACTCCCACTGAAATCAATGATAAAAATTCACTGCGATGCCCATCATAGCGATGGTGCTGGGAGGTTCAAAATCCTTCACGTCTGCTGGGCTTCGGCCAATAAGGTGAGCCCTCTACTTGAATAGTTGACTACCCTTGGATTATTTTAAAGAAATTATGCCCTGAAGGAAAGAACTGCACTTCAATGTGCACAACATAGATTTTAAGAACACTACGTGCATCTGAAGACTGTAAGCAACTTTCATTTAATGTAAATACATGAAGGAACTTGCATATTTTTATTTTTAAGTTGTTTTTTGTACAAAAAGGACAATGGCAAAAGTTTGGAAATATATGCTTTAACAACAGTAGAAATAATAATTTTAATAGAGCACATGAAAATTCAGGATAGTTTGGAAATTGTTCAAAAAATGTTCCTATTTTTGTAGAAATTTCAATTGAAAATAACCTCATATTGTTACCATAAGAATATAACTCAAGCACACAACATGTGCTTGAGTTAATTTCTTGATTTTTTGTGCCTTTGAACAAAATGCTACAGTACAGTGTTACTCAAGTCAAAGTCTTGTATGACATTGCTATTCCATGAGTCCATGTTGAATCCATGGCCATATTTATCAGAGGACCAGCAGATTTCTGCAGCACTAACTAAAAAGTGGCATCAAATGAACAGTTGAATACATTTGAAATAATAATAATATCCCATAACTGAGAAAACGTCTTTTTTTTTTTTTTTTTTTTTCTGCCTTTGCCATCAACATATGTCTCATTCCAGCTGTGCATACATATAAATAAGATTGTGTACAAATTACAAGATTTGATATTTGCATCAAAAGCTACTTGAAAATTCTTCGGATCCTTCCTGGCCCTTTTCATTTTGAAGTCTCTATGGCCGCCCTGGTGGCGCAGTGGTCTAAGCGATGGCCTCTGATCATTAGTCCGAAAGGGGTCCGGGTTTGAATCCCGGTGAGGCATGGATGTTGTGTTTGTCTTACGGCACTGGCTCTCTCCCTTCCTTGGAACCAGTGACTCTAAATTAGAGACAGGCGACTGCTTATAGCCCATTGAGATGCTCACGGTGGTCGCAATCTCAAAAAAAAAAAAAAAGGCTATGTCATGTGACTTCTCTTTGTTGGAAAATATATGACTACTTTTTTATCCATTTCCTTTTGACAAATTGGAAAGAACACCTTAATCTCCAGGATGTCTGATTTTTAGTTTTTCTGATCCATTATTCCAGTAAACACTTTAGTTTCAGTGGTGGTGATGAGTAAAATTTATTTCCCTGTAATGAATGAATGTGAGGTTCTGCAGAACTGTCCTGCAATATGTATAAACCTAGGAGATTTTTATGTATCCTAGGTATTTTGCAGAGTTAGCCTCTGTAATTTATAACTTCTTAGTCACAAAGGGGGACCAACAGTATTGTTAGATTACTATTTGCATTAATTAATTTCACTGCTTTTGAACTTTTAAAATGTAAAGTTAGGGGTTACCATATTTTTCAAATTCAAAATGTGGACAGAATCTAACGTGACTGAAACAAATTTCTGGAAAACTTATTAGATAAGTCGGGTTATGAAATGATTGTGATACTAATATAATATGCTTGATCATTGTAAATTCTGTCATCTCTGTATGAATATATCTTAGGTTTTCATGCTTCAACCTAACCAAGATCTAATACCCATGGGATAGAAAATGCTTTAAAAATGTTGACAATATTGCAGCAATCTTTTATTGTACAGTAAATTTGCTTTCATCCTGGCTGGGATAGAACACTAACTGGCTAAGAGAGAAGACCCTAAAACTGGGACATTAGTAAACCAATGTAAGGTGCTCTTGCAGTCATATAAAATCCAAACAGCTGTCAGTGGTAAGTTTCTTATTTTGGTCAATTGGAAGTTCTCTCGTGTTATTCCTAGTTTTTGTTCTATGGTGTTGGTTTTGCCTCTTCCCAAGAATGAAAAGGAACCAAAAAAAGTTATTTGGATGGAAGCATGCACAGTATTGGATTGTTTTAAACAGAATTACTCTTAGTTTTTGGCAAAACATGTGAAGTGGTGTAAAGTCCTTATTGAATGTTCATGTTTGGTACATCTTTCAAATTTATTATTTTCTTGCACATGACAAACATTTGGGGGAAACAAAGTTTTATTGTGGCTTTGGGCAGTTATTTTAATTGTGTAAAATTATGTAATACAGAGCAAAATTCTGATAAACAGAGCACTGTTTGTCTCCCTGTTTGTACAGTAATTAAATCCTTATAAAAGAAATTGAAAAATAAAATAAAAAATATTTCCTTTTAATCCTAGTTGTAAATGAATTTATGGTACCTCTATTCATAGTGTACTGTGGAATCAACTTTTTTACGGGTCTTATAGAGGTTATTATTCAAAAACAGTTGGGGAGTCAAATTTTCGAACTAAAGCCTAGTTCGTCATCAGGACTCCTTTTAAGTTTTGACTAATCACTGATTACTGTGCTTTTGTTTCTGCCATTTGTGCATGTGTTCTTGAAATATCAGTACATGCTTTAAACTAATATGGATTATGAGTATTTTCCCTATGGTTTACAGGTTTTCCTATGAGTTATCAATGTGCAGCAGTTTATTTTGCCAAGTATCTTTTGAGCATATAACATTGTTGCTTGTAAATGTGTGCTGAGCTGTTTTCCAAAATATTTTAACAGAGTTAGCATACTTTTTTCTCTTTGAATTGAGAAGATATTCTGAATATTGTTAATTACTTGCAGAGAAGAAATGTCATATTTCACTATTTTCCATTAGTTATCCTCTCAGACATCTTGAAAAATTTTATTGCCATGAAGGAGGAATTGAACCTGTCTTCTCATTTCTGTTTAAGTGTGGTGCTGTTATGCCCCCTAGGACAAGTAATTTATAGACACTTTGACTAGTACAATTTTTAAGGGATTTTTATTTAATTTTTTCAGATTCTTAAGTGTTAGTTAATTGTAAATTCAATGCCTTGAGTGGTGTAATGATAGAATATTCAAACACAGAAATCAGGTGATGCACATTCGATTCCCATTCAAATGTGATTTAAAGTTTTCTGAGGTAATGATTACATAGAAAATTGTGAAATATAAGGTGCTTCTTTGCCAAAAATAGTATGCTTTGTTTGGGGAAAGTGCATTCATCATTAGTTTTGTTGGTTCTGAATGCATTGATGAAATGTTTTTGCATTTCACCTAGCATTTCATAGACCAAAAAATTCGAAGTTTTCAGGGTGTTATATTTCTTCACGGAGAAGTTCCTAGTGTTATGGTTGCATTTGAGCTCCTACATCAAAGAAGTGGCATGTTTGAAATAGGCCCCATTCCTGTGCAAATACTGAGTTAAAAGAAAATTGAAAATGCCATCTTCTGTGTGAGGTACCCTTGAATTGCTTTGACTTTTGTGTGTCCAAAGTTCATTCAGATTTCTGATGTATAATTCCTTAGTTTGAGTTACTGGGAACTTCATTGTTCTACGTGGAATGTAAAGGCACTATGCTGGTGCCTAAATCTGGAAGATACGGATTCAATTCCTACTTCAGGGCAATGAAATTTTCATGGTTTTTGAGATGTTACATGGTGAACAATAAAGCAAAAGCAAGTCAGTATTGCACTCTGATTACTAAAAGAAATGTATAAAAACGTTTGACAACTAGAGTTTTACCAGTGGTGCAACTGCTGTTCTTTTCCGAATCAAAGGTTGCTTTCAATTTTGCGATGCTTGTCACCGAGGACATACTGTTATTTTAGTTTCCTTGATCAAACAACACTTCATTGTTGAGTTTACCATTATTTCTTCCATCACTGAATACTTCTCCTGCACTGATTATAACCGTAGTATTTTTTTCCAATTTCAGATGAAAGTGACTATTAAAATATTTGGTTCGTGTTATGGAAATAGGTTTATAGCCTGATATAATTTAAACTTTTAATATGTAAAGAACACACCTCTTGTGTTATGTGACTGCTCAAGTTGCGGTAATACAATGTTGCTGAAGTGTTCTTTCAGAGTTCTTACAATTCCCACACAGAGAGTGAAAAAGAGCAGTACCCAGAAAGAAGTACGTAAAATCGCGACGAACTAGTAAGTTATGAAGGCCATGGGAAGTTCATATCCATCATTTTCAATGCTACATACACAGAGTAGCCAAATTGTTATGACCACTAAACCATTTTACCCAAAGCAGCTATCCAACAGATGCTGCTAATGCAAGATTGCTGAATCGGTGTAAAACGGGAATGCTGAAAGCTTGCAGAAACAAATGAAGTGCATTGGGCAAGAAATAATGAGCAGAAGCGATCCGACAGACTTTGAAGGAGGAATGATCATGGGTACTCGAAGCATTGGTGCGAGCATTAGCGAAACTGCTGCACTTGTAAAATGTTCGAAGGCAGCAGTTGTTAAAGTTTACAGACAGTGGACCACCAGTTCAAAAATGTGTCTGAGTGAAAGATGTGTGGTCATCAGCGGCTACTGGATGCTGAGCGGAGAGTAGGCAGACTTGTTTAGTCTACCAGACGGATAAGATAATCTGAATGAGGGACCAAGTCCTGTGGTTAACAGAAACACACGGCCTGTACCTAAGCCATTGCTATCTGCAGTGAACAGGAAATGCCCCCAGTTCACTCAGGCACAAAAGAATTGAACGGTAAATGAGTGGAAAAGGGTAATGTTCAACGAATCACGTTGTCAAGTACATGCAGATGGAAGGGTGAAGATATGGAGATAGCAGCATGAAAACCTGGACCCATCTTCCATCGTCACTACTTTTACAGCTGGTAGAGGCTACGTTATGGTCTGGGGCATGTTGTCCAAAAAGTTGGAGCCCTTCAATTTGGGTGGAGCAGCGTTAGATCGATGGAGGTTAGAATAATACTTCTGGAGATGCCCGGAGTCTCTTAACCGTGAAGCCACGAAGTGTAGAAATTCTCGCGTTGTTTACATGGCACTATTGTAATTTCAACGGTGTGTGTTTTGGAAATGCATGGTTTTTGGTTACAAATCGTGTTAATATCAAACCGGAATGAATTATACTTCTTACACGAGTGAAGTTTTCAATTTTAATGTTATGTTTTGTTTCTAATTCCCAGTAATGTTTCTTGTATTTCAATTTAAAATAAAAAATGAAAAGGAGCCTCAAAATAATTAAGAATCTTATAAATTTAGAATTTTATAAATTAAGCACACACAGACATTTTCTCACTCGTCGGCAGCAAGTCACGATGCGAAATTAGTAAGATTTGCAACGAAAGAAGGCTTCGGCCAACACAAAATGCCTTGCAATAGCCATTAGCTTTCCCACACTTTAATGGCCTTTGCTCATGGCTATAGGCTTCATGCAAAGTTCGACTGCTCCATGAAGAAGGGCATCTCCAGATATTTTATTCTAACCTCCTTGGGCTGCCCCGGTGGCCTAAGCGATGGCTTCTGATCATTCGTCCATGTTGGGTACGGGTTTGAATCACAATGAGACATTGATGCCGTGTTTGTCTTACGGCACTGGCTCTCTCTCTTCCCTGGAGTCAGTGACTCTAAATTAGGGACGGGCAACTGCTTATAGCCCATTGAGTTGCTCACGGTGCTAGTTTAACCTCCAATTAAAAAAAAAAACTCCTTGGTTTGACTTCTGAAGGCAGTTAAATGTCATTGCTGACCAAGTACACCCAGTTATATCAGTGGGAAAGCTCAGCACTGGGTGGACTATTAAAAGGGCTAAACCTGATGGCAGGGGAGGGCGCACATTTAAAAAAGTTTGGCTAAAAATTCTTCATGGGTATTTTGTCTGACGCTGATAATGTTATCCCTAGCAGAAAAGGATTTCAAGTGAATGCTGTATGCAATATTTATTCAATGTACAGTATGTAGTATGGGAACCACTGATATGAATCTCTATGGCAAATTACTATTTCTTCAAAATTTTATCTTACTTAGGTTGCCTTTTTTTTTTAGAGTTTTGTTTTCAAATGTCTGTTTCCAACCCAACAAGGAAAACCTACTTCTCTCTCTCTCATTCTGGTGGTTTTAAACTACCATATATACTCGCGTATAAGTCGACCCCCCACTTTCAGAGGAAAAATATCGTAAGAAATCCGAAACTCGCGTATAAGTCGATCCCGGAATGAGAAAAAAAAAAATCAATGAATTTATTCAAAAACATTTGAAAACGAAAAAAATTATATATATAATACTAAATTTAATTTGCATACCCAGAAACTTCATCGGAACCCTTCAAAATCCGATTCCGAGTCAGACTCGCCGAACAGTTCAAAAAAGTCTTTCTCCGTAATCGGTGCGTCATCATAAACATCAGTATTCCCATCTATGCCTGTGTCATCAGAATCACTGTCATCACCACTCATAAAAATCTCATCATCCTCTGTTCCATCCCAAGCATCCTTGACCCATCGCGCAATCAAAACGATATCCGGCTTCTTTAGATTTGCCGCCCTTGGTTTTAGTCGGCAAATCGGAACTTATCCAATCTGCCCAATACCTCCGCATATTGTCCTTGAAGGGCTTATTAAGGCAGACATCTAGCGGTTGAAGAACAGATGTCAACCCACCTGGGATGACAGGAAGAGTTGTTTTTGAATTTTCTGCAGTTTTTTTTCACTTCTGCACAAACGGTGTGCAACAAACATATCCCACACCAAAAGAGAAGGTTTCCTCAAAAGTGCACCTGACCTTTTGTTCCACACATTCTTTAACCAGTCAATTGTTCCAGATTTGTTCATCCATCCTTTTTCATGGGCACGAACGAGCACACCACAGACGGAAAGACAACGCTTTTTGGCAGAGTTTTGCGTTTGAAAATAATTACCAGAGGTAGCTTACTGCCGTCGGCCAAACAGGAAAGAACAACCGTGAAACTGGATTTTTCGTGGCCAGTCGTTTTGATCAAGATATTTTTTTCGCCCTTTTGGTTCATTGTCTTATTTCCAGGAAGGTCGAAACACATGGCGGTTTCATCCATGTTCCCTATTTGGGAAAGTTCAAAAGCAGTCTCTTTTCTCTTTTGAATTACATACTTTTGAAATTCCATTACCTTTGCTTCGAGGTCACGAGGTAACTTTTGTGCAATTTTGGTGCGCTGGCGTAGACACAACCCATAGCGGTTCATGAACTTTGTGCACCAACCTGGTGAGGCACGAAAAGTGTTATTTACAGCTGCAAACTTTTCATCTTTTGCGAGCTTCATTGCTCGCAAACGTATACCAGTTCGCGTTACAATGTAACCATTTTGTCTGCAGTCCACAATCCAATCATTCAAGACACTTTCCAGCTCTGGGAAAGATGTCGTTCCACGGCGCAGCGCCTTTTGGGATTTTCACCAAGTCCGTTTTTTTTACGCCAATCTCGAATCAGTTTTTCGTTAATGCCAAATTGACGTGAAGCAGCACAGTTGTTAGTATTTTCTGCAAAAGAAACCACTTTCAACTTGAATCCTGCATTATAGGACATCCGTTTCTTTACACAATCCGTGTCACCCATAATAGGAGAAGCGAGACACGTGCGATTAAGAACAAGAAAAACATGTGCGATTAAGAACAAGCAACACCTAACACCGGCTGTCACATGGCTCCGTTACGTCGAAGGTCAGCGCAATTAACTGGCAGTCGGAAGGGCGCAGCTTTCTATGCGCGGCTGTGACTGCGCTGTGGATACGCAAAGCCAGGAGAGAGGAGACTTTTCAAAGCGCGGAGAAATTCGGAGGGTCGCGATTTCGTAATTCTACCACATCAGTGTTTTTTCTTTCTTTTCTTTCTTTTTTTTTTTTCTTTCGGAGGGTAGCGATTTCGTAATTAATACCGCATCGGCATTTTTATTTCTTTTGGGATGGATTGCCTTTTGCCTCACGGGAAGAACTTTTGGACTTACGATTTTTTTAGACCCCGCGTATAAGTCGACCCCATTACTTTGAAGCTCTCATTTTGTCCCAAATTTTTTTACTTATACGTGAGTATATATGGTACATGTTTAATTACAAAAATTATGTGTTTCTATTACTCACTCAGAAATTTTTTCAGAGGACTCCCTCCATTTCACAGTAAGTACAACAATTCATCTTGTATAACAAAATTTCAGTGAATTCGACAAAATTCACATACATTTTTCCAAGTTCCCTAGAATCCTAGATGGTTGCACCCACCATATGTTCGAACGGCTTTAATATTTAGGGAGGGCTAAAGGATGGGTTCAAAGAAAAGTTGGATGGCCTGAAGCCCATTGGTAGTGTCACACCTGAGATATGTTGATGGTTTATCCCAATCAAGATGGACACTTTCAGAAGGACAATGTTATACTTCCAGAAAGACAATGATGGTTTATCCCAATCAAGATGGATACTTTCAGAAGGACAATGTTATAACTTCCAGAAGGACAATGATGGTTTATCCCAATCAAGATGGATACTTCCAGAAGGACAATGATGGTTTATCCCAATCAAGATGGATACTTCCAGAAGGACAATAATGGTTTATCCCAATCAAGATGGATACTTTCAGAAGGACAATGTTATAACTTCCAGAAGGACAATGATGGTTTATCCCAATCAAGATGGATACTTCCAGAAGGACAATGATGGTTTATCCCAATCAAGATGGATACTTCCAGAAGGACAATGATGGTTTATCCCAATCAAGATGGATACTTCCAGAAGGACAATGATGGTTTATTCCAATCAAGATGGATACTTCCAGAAGGACAATGTTATAACTTCCAGAAGGACACTGATGGTTTATCCCAATCAAGATGGATACTTCCAGAAGGACAATGATGGTTTATCCCAATTAAGATGGATACTTTCAGAAGGACAATGTTATAACTTCCAGAAGGACAATGATGGTTTATCCCAATCAAGATGGATACTTCCAGAAGGACAATGATGGTTTATCCCAATTAAGATGGATACTTTCAGAAGAACAATGTTATAACTTCCAGAAGGACAATGATGGTTTATCCCAATCAAGATGGATGCTTCCAGAAGGACAATGATGGTTTATCCCAATCAAGATGGATGCTTCCAGAAGGACAATGATGGTTTATCCCAATCAAGATGGATACTTCCAGAAGGACAATGATGGTTTATCCCAAACAAGATGGATGCTTCCAGAAAGACAATGATGGTTTATCCTAATCAAGATGGATACTTCCAGAAGGACAATGTTATACTTCCAGAAGGACAATGATGGTTTATCCCAGTCAAGATGGATACTTCCAGAAAGACAATGATGGTTTATCCCAATTAAGATGGATACTTTCAGAAAGACAATGTTATAACTTCCAAAAAGGACAATGATGGTTTATTCCAATCAAGATGGATACTTCCAGAAGGACAATGATGGTTTATCCCAATCAAGATGGATGCCTCCAGAAGGACAATGATGGTTTATCCCAATCAAGATGGATGCTTCCAGAAGGACAATGATGGTTTATTCCTATCAAGATGGATACTTCCAGAAGGACAATGATGGTTTATCCCAATCAAGATGGATGCTTCCAGAAGGACAATGATGGTTTATCCCAATCAAGATGGATGCTTCCAGAAGGACAATGATGGTTTATCCCAATCAAGATGGATGCTTCCAGAAGGACAATGATTGTTTATCCCAATCAAGATGGATACTTCCAGAAGGACAATCATGGTTTATCCCAATCAAGATGGATACTTCCAGAAGGACAATGATGGTTTATTCCAATCAAGATGGATACTTCCAGAAAGACAATGTTATAACTTCCAGAAGGACAATGATGGTTTATCCCAATCAAGATGGATACTTCCAGAAGGACAATGATGGTTTATCCCAATCAAGATGGATGCTTCCAGAAGGACAATGATGGTTTATCCCAATCAAGATGGATGCTTCCAGAAGGACAATGATGGTTTATCCCAATCAAGATGGATACTTCCAGAAGGACAATGATGGTTTATCCCAGTCAAGATGGATACTTCCAGAAGGACAATGATGGTTTATTCCAATCAAGATGGATACTTCCAGAAGGACAATGTTATACATGTCATAGTGCTCATCAGAGCTCCACAAATGCGGTTGCCAGGCGGAAACAGCAACCAAAATATTTTGGCTGGCGACTATGTTTTCAGCAGTTTTAATTAGTACAGTTATTATGTTTTCAGCAGTTTTAATTAGTACAGTTATTATTATGGTTTCAGCAGTTTTAACTAGTACAGTTATTATATTTTCAGCAGTTTTAATTAGTACAGTTATTATTATGTTTTCAGCAGTTTTAATTAGTACAGTTATTATTATGTTTTCAGCAGTTTTAATTAGTACAGTTATTATGTTTTCAGCAGTTTTAATTAGTACAGTTATTATTATGGTTTCAGCAGTTTTAATTAGTACAGTTATTATTATGTTTTCAGCAGTTTTAATTAGTACAGTTATTATTATGTTTTCAGCAGTTTTAATTAGTACAGTTATTTTTTTTTTTTTAATGTAATGAAGCAAATTTTGGAATGGTTGTATTTTTATCTTTTACGGAAATCAGCAAACAGCTGTGTGCGTACGGCTGCAGAAACTACAGTCTCTCTCTCTCTCCTATCTGCCTAACCTCCACCACACATCACGTGACCAGTGGGAAAGAATGGCTCCTCGTGGTGCTCTCTGTCGCGATCCAGGAAGGGTAGGGGTCCCAGAATCCTTTGCGCTGAACGAATCTTAACTGGGAAGCCTGCTTGCTGGCTACTATGCTGCATAACACAAAATATTTGTTATAAAGGAGCTTTCTTGGCCTACTTAACAGATCAACAAAACAACTGCATTAAGAGAGTTCGATATGGAAATAAACTGTATAGATTCTCTTTTCTTTGTTTACTGTAAAGAAAAAAGTGTTTTAGTTATTACGTAATTCTGCATAAAAAAGGAATAGCTTAGCTTTAATCACTTTAATTTCTGAGTGCATGATATTTTTGTAAACAACTCCGTACTTTTTGTGCACTCTTAAAGTAAACCAGAGCTCTCCGTCTTCTGAAGTGGGATATCTTCGGAACTTGTGTCACCCCTTTGTTTCGAGTTAAAGAGTTTCGGCTGTAATGACATAGCCTCAGTTCGCTACGCGAAGCGCAGGTAGCCATCCCGAACCTATTGTTCTTCTTCTTCTTCCCCTTGGAGAGAGTGGGGATTAGGACATGGAATGGCAAGGTAAAAGGGTTTTTTTGTTTTTGTTTTTTTTAATCACAGAGAAGCGCGTGATCCCGATTTGTCTTACTTCATGCAACTACAGATTTTTTGCATTACCTGACGCTAGTACCCTTAACGCTTCAAAGGGAGGACGAACTACAAGGTTTGTTTCATGTAAAGTAAATTTATGACAGTAAGATTACATAAACAACGTGTGTTGATTTCTGGAACTCCTTTCCAGAGGTTGGCGTCTCGTTTTTTTTTTTTTTTTTTTTTTTTTTTGATTGGAGGTTTAACGACCACCGTGAGCAACTCAATGGGCTATAAGCAGTCGCCCATCCCTAATTTAGGGTCACTGGTTCCAGGGAAGGGAGAGAGCCAGTGCCGTAAGACAGACACAACATCCATGCCTCACCAGGATTCGAACCCGGACCCCGCTCGGACGAACGATCAGAGGCCATCGCTTAGACCACTGCGCCACCGGGCGGCAAAGGTCTCGTTGTATAATTATACAGCTCTGTATATGTGTGTGTGTGTGTGTTAATTATTTATTAGAAAATGCTAAAAATGCTTTTCTTTGTAATTTATTGACTCTCAAATTGACTTTTGCACCATATTATTTTCCTGATTTTTGAAATATCTTCTAGATGTTTTTAAGCAGTTTTCTAGATTTTCGCTAAAATTAATTGGCAGGTATGCAATTAGGAAATTCACTTCTTCATCAACTCTATTATTTTTAGCACCCAAACTTATGCTAAAGCAAGCAGATCTTTGAAGTTGAATGGTTGTTTCATTTTTTTGCGTAAAACACCGTCGTAACACAGCAGAAGGAACAAGAGATTGAGAGTGTCATCATTCTTTGGTGTCCTCTCCCTCCCCATCACAGGTGTGCCATCTTTTGTCCCATTGGACTTCGGGTGCCAATACCCATGCCTGAGAGTCACAGGTGTGTTATCTTTGTCCCACTGGACTTCAGGTTCCGTGCTGCTTAAGGAGATGCACGTGTTACTTGGTTGTTCTGATGCTTTGAAAGGATTCCAACTGTGATAATAAAAATTTATAACTAGCTTCATGCGACGTAAGAAATATTTGGTGCTATTTGCTTCAAATTAAAAGTGCTTGACTTCCTCGGCTCACTTCGAGGCACGGTTCTTTTATTCAAGTTGTTTTTATGATGGAACAAAAGAGTCTACTTTCATTTTTTCAGAAGCGACCGCCATTTGGAACTCCGCAAAATGATGACAAAGGCCAAACTGAACAAGTGTCTCAGAAAAACAAGCTTGAATTGCCTCAAAAGACTACAAGTGAAAATAAGAAAGATGGCAAGAGAAAATTTCAGGAAAAATGGTGTGAAGAATTTCCATGGTTAGTGTTTGAAAACGATAAAGCTTCATGCAAAATATGCTCAAATTATCCCAATATTTCAGATAAAAACCCAAAATTTGTTCGTGGTTTCCAGTGGCCTTTTAAAATTGAGACTTTCAAAATGCGCTAGCTATCAAATATGCACAGAAACTGCATTGAGCATGATCTTGTTGTAGAAAAACCAGAGTGTACACCATTAGCAGTGTGTCACAAAAAGATGGAGGAAAAAATGTTTAACCATCTTGAAAAGATCTTCAACACTGCATATTATGTTGCAAAATATAATAAGCTATTTACAGATTTTTCAAATCTGATTGTGTTATTAAATATATTTGATGTAAATGTGAGTCTTGAACAATATCAGAATGGTATGAGGAGTAAGAGTTCATATCACATATTGCAGATAAGGTTAGGCAAGAACTAATTGCAGAAGTTAAACAGTGTAACCACGAAATTATCCTTCTTGATGCATCAACTGATAAGTCCACAGTAGAAGAGTTACTTATTTATATTTGCTATGTCAAAGACAAGAAAGTGAAAGAAGTGTTCCTGTCGTTAGTACCTCTTCAGTCATCTACTGCTAAAGGGTACTACAAGGTCTTGGATGAAGAAATGAGAAATTTGGGAATTGGTTGGTTAGAAGGACAGTGGTTGGTCGGACTTGGTACAGATGGCGTGGCAAATATGATTGGGAAAGAAAATGGATTAACTACAAAAATAAAGAAAAACATCCCAGATGTTGTTTCCCAACACTGTGTTGCTCATAAATTAAATTTGAGTGTTCTGAGCTCAATGAAAAATGTAAAATATATATATTTTAGCTCATTTAGAAGATGTATCAAATGAGAAGGGAGATGATGCTGCTGTAGCCAGAGGAATTGTAAAAAATGAAAAGTTTCAGATTTGTTGCAATGCTGCACTTTTTACTGGATTTTTTGTTAATATTTAAAGAAGTTTCATTGATTTTTCAAAAAGAGCAGTTACTTTTAAGACAAGTTGAGCTACAAATTAAAAGATCACTAAATGAACTTAAGAACTTGGAATCTAGGCCTGCCTCATATGAAAGCCAATTCACAAATGTGACAACCATTAGTGGTAACTACTCGAACTCGGGCATTCAAATTACAAACATTGACAGTAAAAGCTTTGAGTCAGACAAGAACAAAATGATCAACGATGGGATAAGGTACCTTCAAGAACGATTTTTAGAGTCTGAGACTACTTTACAAAAAGCTTCTTCAGTGTTCGACATCTTTGTCTGGCAAGAAGAAAACCTGGAAGATTTTGGAAAAAGTGAAATTGAAGTTCTTGCCAAGCACTTTCAAAGACATCTTTTCTCCCCAAATGTAACCTCATGGGAAACTAAAATGAAGTCTCTAATAGTGAGTGGTATGAAATTAAAGTTTTAGGGCGAGGTTTGCAGATTGCAGATTTACTCCAAAAAACATTATGTAACCAAGAGAGATTTCCAGTTCTTGACCACTTACTGGAAATTGTTGCAGTTCTACCAACATGTACTGCATCATGTGAACGTGGTTTCAGTCACATGAACTCGATAAAAACAAACAACAGAACATCCATGGAAGCATCAACTTTGAATGATCTCATGATGATTCACTTGAATGGCCCTCCACTTAAAGACTATAAACCAGAGAAAGCTATTGATAGGTGGTTCTTTGGATCCAAAAAATTTAGACACACACACAAGGACATATGCCAGTAATTAAAAAGCAAAAATTAGGAAACACAGAATTTGAAGAACTACATTGGAAATAGAATGTTAAAAGAAATTATTTTTTTCCCTAGTGGGATGTCCTTTATAAGGCATACTACTACTGCACAAACATTTGAGAATATGTTAATGCGATTTTCATTTACAGTTTCTTGAGCCTAGATTATGCAACATAAATTCTTGTCGATATTTTTTCAAAATCCCTATTAACTGTGAACATTTGAAGTTATCAAATGCAACATCTGAATTCACTGTCCATATTACTATATTAGCAATTACTCTTTCTCAATATTAGCGATTACTCTTTCTCAGTTAACAAAATTCAAGAGACAAGACTAAGCTACCACCCCAGTTTTTCTTGCAGAATTGTATTCAGTCCTGATCACTTAAAATACTTTTTTAGTTAATGTGAGAATATGAAAAGTGTAACTTTGGGCACAAACGTTTCAACTTATTTATATTGTTGTACAATTTCTTATTAATATTTATTCAACATGTTGGAAACATTCTGTGATCTCTTACTGAAATAGTACAGTGTACTTTATATAATTTCTGATTTTCACGTAAATAAATGTATGTAATTTATGTAAAAGCATATACAGTAACTTATACTTGTAACTAGAAGTCCAAAAATATGTTTGCCATTGGGAACTATGGTTTCAGCAGTTTTATTAGTTTATCTTTTCAGCCATGCAATGAGCTACAGCTAAAAAAAATCTGTGCTAGTGATCTATAACAAATACTCAGTCTGTGAAAAAATAACTTCATGTTTATGCAATTTTTTTCTTCCATCAGATTTTTCAATAATGCTTTCGGGAATCTAGGGAAAATGCTGCAGGTGTTTTATGTCTGCACCCGAGACCTGTTCCTTTTGTAAAATACAAGTGGGACTGAAAATAAATAAATTCTGTAAAATGATTTTTGCAAAACTTTTTTGGATACATTTGTCATAGTCATAAAAAAGGGGAAGGGACTTGGAACTAAATTATTTCTTTAGGTATGAAAGTTAAGCTTAGTCCTGCACTATTTATGCTGGAAGAAGTGTATGAACAGCGATTCTGTTGGGGGGGGGGGATCAAATATGTTCTGTACTTGAAAAAAGGGGGGACTTTTGCTGGCTACTGAAAACTTTTGCTAACTACCAGATTTTTTTCAATTTGTGGAGACCTGGACTGCTCACATTTCACGCGAATGATTTGAGGAGCATCACGGAGACTCTTCCGTGCTACATTGTCCTTCTCGATCTCCGGATCTCACTCAAATTGAACATTTGTGGGATATCTTACATAGGCACTGAATATGTGGATGCTCTGCTATAGAGATGGGTCAGAAATCACATAACTGTTACTTTGTCAGTGTCACTGAAGAATCACTGTCACTGTTACAACCAGTGACAAAAAGTAACAGTTCAAAAGTTACCGATATGAATGTCACTGTTAGCTGTGTGAGACCAATGCTTGGGGTCCGAGGATACCATGTCACCATGCTGTTTCTGTTGATACATCACAGTGGTCGCTAGTGATTCCAGCTTCCTTCAGAAATAACTGGTTTTTCATGCTCGTCTCTTCATGAGGAATCCATGTAAACAATAATAAAGTGTTAAAGTTGTTCAGCATTCAACATAATAGAATGTTTGATGCCAAGCATAGAAAAATCAGTGAGATGTGGAATTACTTTACTGTCATTGAGAAGAATTTTGCTTCAGGTGATATTTTTAAACAAAAGCTTTCTTTACTAAAATTTGACTTGCCGTTACTGCTCCGTCACCCCTGTCGGAAACAGTGATTTTGTCATTGATACTCGTAAGACGGTGACTCACCATCCTGTTACAGCTGCATCACCCATGTTGTAAATGGTGATTTTGTCACTGGTTAAAGTCACCGTTATTTTTGTAGAACTCTAACCATTGTCGCTGTGACAGGAAAATCACTGTTAAGTCCACTTCTACTCAAGAACCCATTAAGTCACTCATAACAATAAAATTTCTCCCCTTAAAAAAAAAAACATAATAGCAAAGCTGCACAAATGTAAAATGTGCAGAACAAAAATTAGGGAGGCATATAATTATATATCTGCAGAGACTCCAACAATAACAGAACATTTTCAGTAATAAACACTATAAAAATATGTAGTTTTTAGCTTTTTTCAGAAGTGAAAACTACAAAAATCAGTAGTTTTCAGCATTTTTCAGTAGTAATGAATAAAATTGTAATACACACTGTAAAAAACAAATTGCCAGGGCAGCAAAATTACAGTGGAAATTCATAAAAAGGCAAATTTTTGCTTCAAAAAATGTCCATAAATTGAACACATTTTGTGGGAAACACTAAATGGCTCCAATATATATTTTTTCCTAGTTTACTTCAAAAATCAGTGTAAATTTATTTCCCAATGGGAACCTTACAGTAAACATTAGAAGTGCCTACACAGTTTGAAAGTTCTTCATAGTCGTCTTCAAACCCCAAAAAGAAAGAAGGAAAAATGCAGTTGTTTCTTTATGTCCCAATGGGAACCTTACAGTAAACATTGGAAGTGCCTACACAGTTTGAAAGTTCTTCATAGTCGTCTTCAAACCCCAAAAAGAAAGAAGGAAAAATGCAGTTGTTTCTTTATGTCCCAATGGGAACCTTACAGTAAACATTGGAAGTGCCTACACAGTTTGAAAGTTCTTCATAGTCGTCTTCAAACCCCAAAAAGAAAGAAGGAAAAATGCAGTTGTTTCTTTATGTCCCAATGGGAACCTTACAGTAAACATTGGAAGTGCCTACACAGTTTGAAAGTTCTTCATAATCGTCTTCAAACCCCAAAAAGAAAGAAGGAAAAATGCAGTTGTTTCTTTATGTCCCAATGGGAACCTTACAGTAAACATTGGAAGTGCCTACACAGTTTGAAAGTTCTTCATAGTCATCTTCAAACCCCAAAAAGAAAGAAGAAAAAATGCAGTTGTTTCTTTATGTCCCAATGGGAACCTTACAGTAAACATTGGAAATGCCTGCATAGTTTGAAAGTTCTTCATAGTCGTCTTCAAACCCCATAAAGAAAGAAGGAAAAATGCAGTTGTTTCTTTATGTCCCAATAGAACCTTACAGTAAACATTGGAAGTGCCTACACAGTTTAAAAGTTCTTCATAGTGGTCTTCAAACCCCAAAAAGAAAGAAGGAAAAATGCAGTTGTTTCTTTATGTCCCAATGGGAACCTTACAGTAAACATTGGAAGTGCCTACACAGTTTGAAAGTTCTTCATAGTCGTCTTCAAACCCCAAAAAGAAAGAAGGAAAAATGCAGTTGTTTCTTTATGTCCCAATGGGAACCTTGCAGTAAACATTGGAAGTGCCTACACAGTTTAAAAGTTCTTCATAGTGGTCTTCAAACCCCAAAAAGAAAGAAGGAAAAATGCAGTTGTTTCTTTATGTCCCAATGGGAACCTTACAGTAAACATTGGAAGTGCCTACACAGTTTGAAAGTTCTTCATAGTCGTCTTCAAACCCCAAAAAGAAAGAAGGAAAAATGCAGTTGTTTCTTTATGTCCCAATGGGAACCTTACAGTAAACATTGGAAGTGCCTGCACAGTTTGAAAGTTCTTCATAGTCGTCTTCAAACCCCAAAAAGAAAGAAGAAAAAAATGCAGTTTTTCTTTCCTGCAATGAACAAAAAAATTTTGTTCATTGCAGGAAAGAATTTGGGTACTACTCCAGGACTTTACACATAAATACCAAAGATTAAGGACTTTCCAATATCTAAATAAAAGGAAATAATTTTTCCGAAGTATTAACCTGCAAGTACTATGGTTTGCAGCTGTTCGTGCGGGAGGCTAAAGCGATGCCAACGGCCACAATGTGAAGGGTCCGCGAGTCGAAAGGGAGTAACAGTTGGTAGTGAATACGCGGAAGAATACAACAAGAGTAGAGTGTAAGTCTTTGAGAAGTGTGATGTGTCGTGTAATTGTGTGCAAGAAGTAGTAGTTCAGAAATGTTTTATTAATTATCAATAAAGAAATGTTCTAAATGTTTTTGTTGTAAAAATGTCTGGGGAAATGTAAATAAATGAAGGAATGTAAATGATATAATGTGCAGCAGAAGTTTTGAGTAAGAAGTTTTGGTTCCGTTTAGACCCTAAGATTTGTTTATGGTTTGGAAATGTTAAAGGGTCAGTGATTTCTTCAAGTACCTCATTTGTAGTTCTGCTGTTATTCCATCCATCTTTCGTCCTTTTTTTCTTTAGTGAAACGGATATTGTTGACAATAAACGATTTTCTTATTACCAGGAATTGTACTGTGGCAGGGAGTCCCAGAGCTTTGTGTCGAACTGTGGGGGATGATGAAATTTTAAGCCTTTTTGGTAATTTTTTACTGATGATTTCGCAAAATTACCCTTGAAAGAGTGGCATTACAATGCAGCATAAACCAACCTCTTTCCTACAGCCTATTCCTACAACCCGCTTTTTTTTTTTTTTTTTTTTGATTGGAGGTTTAACGACCACTGTGAGCAACTCAATGGGCTATAAGCAGTTGCCCGTCCCTAATTTAGGGTCACTGGTTCCAGGGAAGGGAGAGAGCCAGTGCCATAAGACAAACACAACATCCATGCCTGACCGGGATTCGAACCCGGACCCCTTACGGAACAACCCGCTTTAATGACTACGTACTGCTGAACCGCTTCCTTGTGTATTCTTACACGCATAACTTGCCGTTCTGAACGACGCTTCCATTCACCGGACCCCACCTTCACGGCGTCGCCGCTCCGTCATCTTAGGCCTACCACACGTACCATTCCGAACCTTTGCACTCCAAGGTAAGTTCTTCGGGAAAAAAATTTCCTTTCATGTAAATATACTATATACTTTCACCTTTTCCCATTATTTTGAATGCTTAAAAAATTGTACGTAGCACTTTTCCCACACAGTTAAATTTTTCCGACGAAATAATTTAGGATGCTAAACTACACATTTACCGGCTTTTCACCAGTATGAAGAAGCATATGCTTAGAAAGGCTACCTTTCTGAGTGAATTTCTTGGGGCATACATCACATTGATGAGGTTTTTCACCTGTATGAAGAAGCATATGTTTGGAAAGGCTACCTTTCCGAGTGAATTTCTTGGGGCATACATCACATTGATGAGGTTTTTCGCCTGTATGAAGAAGCATATGCCTTGAAAGGAGACCTCTCAGTGTGAATTGCTTGGAACATACATCACATTCATGAGGTTTCTCACCAGTATGAAGAAGCATATGTTTGGAAAGGCTACCTTTCTGAGTGAATTTCATGGGGCATACATCACACTGATGAGGTTTTTCACCTGTATGAAGAAGCATATGTTGGGAAAGGTGACCTTTCTCAGTGAATTTCTTAAAGCATACATCACATTGATGAGGTTTTTCATTTGCATGAAGAAGCATATGCCTAGAAAGGCGACTATTCTGTGTGAATTGCTTGGAAGGTACATTACATTGATGAGGTTTCTCACCTGTATGAAGAAGCATATGTTTGGAAAGGGTACCTTTCTGAGTGAATTGCTTGAAACATACATCACATTGATGAGGTTTTTCACCTGTATGATGAAGCATATGCTGAGAAAGACGACCTCTCCGAGTGAATTGCGCGTAACATACATCACACCGATGAGGTTTCTCACCTGTATGAAGAAACATATGTTTGGAAAGAGTACCTTTCTGAGTGAATTGCTTGAAACATACATCACATTGATGAGGTTTCTCACCTGTATGAAGAAGCATATGTTTGGAAAGGCTACCTTTCTCAGTGAATTTCTTGGAGCATACATCACATTGATGAGGTTTTTCATTTGTATGAAGAAGCATGTGCCTAGAAAGGCTACTACTTTGTGTGAATTGCTTGGAACATAGATTACATTGATGAGGTTTCTCACCTGTATGAAGAAGCATATGGTTAAAAAGGGTATCTTTCTGAGTGAATCGCTTGAAACATACATCACATTGATGAGGTTTTTCACCCGTATGACGCTGCATATGCTTAGAAAGGTAACGTCTCCGAGTGAACTGCGCATAACATACATCACACCGATGAGGTTTTTCACCCGTATGAAGAAACATATGTTTGGAAAGGCTACCTTTCTCAGTGAATTTCTTGGAGCATACATCACATTGATGAGGTTTTTCACCTGTATGAAGGAACATGGCTAGACAGGTTACCTCTCTGTATGAATTGTTGGGAACATCCAGTACACTAAAGAGGTTTTGGACAGTGTGAATGGGCATATGCCATAAAAGATGAATTTACCATATGAATTGTTTGGAACATATATCACATTGAAAAGATTTTTCACCAGAATGAATTAGCATATGCTGCAAATGATTGCTTTTAACAGTAAATTTCTTTGAAGCATACATCACTCTGGAGAGCTTTCTTATTTATATTCACCTGGAGATGCCCTGGAAGATTAGTTTTCAGCTTTAATTTCTTGCCACACACATCACACTCGATGGAATTTTATTTCTGTGCATGTCTTGAAAAACCATATATATATATATATATATTGGAAATTGCAGAATAATGTTTCACAGTCTTGAAGATCTGTTATATCAATAAGGGGCAATACATTATCCATTTTTTTTTCTTTGTTTACAATAGAATTTTGAGTTGCTTCTCTAGAAGTTTCATTCTGAACTCCATATTGGTAAACTTCTAGATTTTATAAATTTGCTTTCATGGCCACACAAATAATTTAATACGACAAAAAGAGAGCACCTTCCATGATATTAAAGACTTTTCTGAAATTGAAACCTTGTATATCAAAGTGTTCAAAAAATTAAATTACTAAACCTCGTGTTAAGAGCTTTTGGATGCAGGGCAAAGAAACATTGCTGATTTAATCATGTTGTATGTACAGAATGGCACAAACTATCAATGAAAAAAAAAAGGGGGGGGGGAGCAACTAATAACTGATCACACTGTGGAAACAAAATTTGGAGAAAAATACCACAAATGTGAAACTACATGGAGATATTTAAAATTTCTATGAGAATATTTTTTAAATTTAATTTCCAAAAAGGCATTTCAGAGTTCTATTTTCCAGTTCTTTTTTTTTTTTTTTTAATTGGAGGTTTAACGACCACCGCGAGCACCTCAGCTATAAGTAGTTGCCCGTCCCTAAATTAGGGCCACTGGTTCCAGCGAACGCAGACTTCCTTGCCTCACGGGATTCGAACCCAGACCTATCTCGGACGAATTATCAGAAGCTATCGCTTAGACCACTGTGCCACAGGGGCGGTATTTCCCACTTATAGTCTTGTATTTGGTTACTTTCATAATTGATGTGCACATCAGGAAGTTTAAAACGGGGTCAATATTTTTCTTTACTGCACAAAAAGATTAATTATTTACCTGTGCGTACATGCCACTATTTAGGGAGCAGCGCCATTTGCAATCTTAATTTGTACTACGGCCTCGCAGTGTTGCCAGGTGAAATTCTGAAAAAACAGTAGATTTCATCCAAAGAGGGTTTTTTTTATTGTTTTTTTATTTTAATAAGACGATAAAGCCTATAGACTAAGGTTTCTGCCTCACAGCAACTAGTTGGCCATGCGGAAATAGCTAAAATGTCTCCTGATCACTAAGACTCCCCAAGATGCACGACCAGCCAAGGAGGAGAACCTCCTTGCGACCAGCACGTGAAGTCACAGTAGCAGCACAAAAGTCCTTCAAAGGGGCACGCTCATGAGAAGGAAGGTTAGAAATGGAGCGTCCTCTCGGAGAAACGTCTTGAGAGAGTAATAAATTTCTCCAAGGCCCGAACTTTACGTTTTGAAACGGAAGCGTCCCAAAAGTCCAACAAGGAATACGTTTGAGCAGAGACGAAGTTGAGGAAGGAGGGGTTGTCACTCCAAAACAAACCCTCCGATATGCACTGTACGCAGGGCAAGAGAGGAGGAAGTGAGGAACAGTCTCAGGCCCGGAGCCACAGAAGCACATCGGGGAAGAACGTTTTCGAATCAGAAAGAGGTAGCTGTTTAAAGGTGCCATGTCCGTGCGTAATTTTTTGAATTATGATTGCTGAGGAACTTCGATAACAGTGTTCGCTAGGCCATCTGTGACGGAAGCTGATGAACGGATATAGTTCTGCCCACCCGGACGAAAGCCAGGCTGAATCAGAAGCGAAGATGAACATGTTACCACTGTGCCGAGCAGCGTCGGAGGCTGTAACTGGGGGGGTCATGGCCACGCCCTCAGCATGGCCCCGTCGGGCGGCAGCGTCAGCGGCCTCATTTGCTGGAAGACCAACATGAGCCGGGCACCAAACGAGCCCAATGTCCTCGTAGAAAGAACGGAGGCGTTGAAGAGAATCATGCAGAAGAACGATAATGTCTTGAGATTTGCAATTTAATGCCAACAAGGCCTGTAGAACAGAACGACTATCCGTAAGCAGCAAGAGGCCACCGCACGGGCCGGGAGCAAATTCAAGCGCTGGTATTAGGGCCCACGCTTCAGCCGAGAACACTGAGGAAATAGTCGAGAAGGAGAACGAATGGCTGGAATTGTTCCGTGGAAAAAATACCCGATCGCCACCGAGGAGTTAATCTTCGAAGCGTCAGTAGCAATGATGTGGTTGCGACGCTGAGAACTGGGCCAAGAACACCCCAAAGCAATGTCTGAGAAGCATCGGATGCAGATCTCGTTGCTGAAAAGGAAGACCCGAGAAAATAATCGAGTAGCAGGGTGCAGACGAAGCAGGAGGGGCCGGCAGAGCCTGAAGAAGATCGCTGTTAACGAAAAACGGCTCCTGTTGGAAGCGACTGAGCACGATTCCAAGGGGAAAGCCATGGGATATCCAAGCGTAAAATGACAAGGCGTCCTCTTACAGAAGAAGATGAGCGATAAGCGAACGCTGACCTATCGACAAGTGGCTGTACAAAAATCGGACTGTCAGGAGCTTGATTCGAGAACGAACGCTAGCGATTCCACATTCGGCACGCAAGACCGCCACAGGCGTCGAACGAGGGAGGTGAATGGCGGCACGGAGTGCATGGTTGAGTAGAACTTCTAGAGCGTCGTAGAGATAGGAGGGGGAAGCGAACAAGGCCGGAGCCGCATATTCCAGAATAGGCCGAATCACAGTAACGACAAAGGCGAGAGCGCCACCCAGGTGGCGCAGTGGTCTAAGCGATGGCCTCTGATCATTCGTCCGTAAGGGGTCCGGGTTCGAATCCCGGTGAGGCATGGATGTTGTGTTTGTCTTACGGCACAGGCTCTCTCCCTTCCCTGGAACCAGTGACCCAAAATTAGGGACGGGCGACTGCTTATAGCCCATTGAGTTGCTCACGGTGGTCGTTAAACCTCCAATAAAAAAAAACACAAAGGCGAGAGCGTTGGGGAAGCCAAGACCCCACCGGTGATGACAAACAACTTTAACAGCGGACAAGGCTCGGAAGACAGACTTCTTGACGTGCGTGAGGCGGGAAGACCAGGTCAGGGAGGAGTTAAACCAGACCCCTAAAATCTTGACGGAGGACTGCCAAGTCACTGAGTCAGAGCCCAGCCGGAAAGGAGGGGCAGGCGACCGGCGCTTACGAGAAAAGTCAACCGCGAAGCTTTTAGAAGGAGAGAGACGTAAATCCCAGGAAAATGCCCACTGAACAATGGAATCCAAAGAGGATTGCATATAGCTAAGTGCCGCCGCCCGGTTGGGACTATAGGAAACAATAAAAATATCGTCTGCAAATAAGAACATATGCGCATTCGGATGACAGCAATCAACCACATCATCAATGTATAAGTTAAAAAGGATAGGTAAAATGGAGCTACCCTGAGGAACACCTAGACACTGCGGAAAGGAGGAAGACACTGTTCCCCGCCAACGAACGCGAAATCTGCGTCGAGCAAGTAGTCAACCAGCCAACGAAGACGTCCACGAACACCCAGAGAGCCGCCCCGGTGGCGCAGTGGTCTAAGCGATGGCCTCTGATCATTCGCCCGAAAGGGGTCCGGGTTCGAATCCCGGTGAGGCATGGATGTTGTGTTTGTCTTACGGCACTGGCTCTCTCCCTTCCCTGGAACCAGTGACCCTAAATTAGGGACGGGCGACTGCTTATAGCCCATTGAGTTGCTCACGGTGGTCGTTAAACCTCCAATCAAAAAAAAAAAAAAAAAAAAAAAAAAAAAAAAACACCCAGAGACGCCAATTTACCCAGGAGAGCAGGATGACAGACCGAATCATATGCCGCCTGAAGGTCCAAAGACACCAGAAAAACATAATTATGTCTAGCTCGAGCCACCAGAAGATGACGTTGGATCGACAGAAGGCACGCCGATGTTGAACGTCCTGGCAAAAGTGCGAACTGCAGCTTGCTGATCCTTTGATGACAGAGAATGAAGTCTGTTAGGCGAGAGACCAAGACTTTCTCCAAGATCTTCGAAAAAACCCGATGTCAGAGTGATAATTCGGTACGATGATAAGTCGAGAGCGGGTTTGTTAGGCTTCTTTATTGGAATCACCCTGGACTCCTTCCAGCATGAAGGATGAACGCCGGTAGACCAAAAGAGGTTAAGGAGGTCAACCAGCCAAGACGAATTCCACCTCCATATACGTCTCACCAGTTCGTAAGTACATCCATCAGGGCCGGGAGCACAGCGTCGGGGCGATCCATTAATAATCCTGGCAACTTCACCGGCTGTAAGTAACGCATACATCTCAAGAGAAGAGTCATAAGGGTCAATAGCAAAGGAGTGCACCGAGCCATAGGCTGTGGAAAAGAGTTCACCAAACGCCGAAGCTTGCTCCGCCGGATCGGCAACAAGGAAATCGTCAATCCGAAGTAGCAGGTGATCCGGGCTCGAACCAACATGGCCGCCCCGGTGGCGCAGTGGTCTAAGGCGCTGGCCTCTGATCATTCGTCCGTAAGGGGTCCGGGTTCGAATCCCGGTCGGGCATGGATGTTGTGTTTGTCTTACGGCGCTGGCTCTCTCCCTTCCCTGGAACCAGTGACCCTAAATTAGGGACGGGCGACTGCTTATAGCCCATTGAGTTGCTCACGGTGGTCGTTAAACCTCCAATCAAAAAAAAAAGAACCAACATGAGATTTCAGACGGCGCTAGAGGGAGAACACGAAGCCGGGCCTCGAGGTGTCGTTGTATTGTGCCTTTCAGTAGGCTCGTCTCTTAAGAGTGAGGAGGTGGCGAAGATTCCGTTCTTCCTGCCGATATAATGACCAAGCGAAGAGGCAGCCGGATGACTTGGCATAGCGAAGGAGGCGGCGTTTCTTGCGAAGCCGCTGAGCACAATCAGAGTCCCACCAGGGAGACCAACGTCGACGCTGACCGCTGGGCCTACGAGAAGCGAGGAGAATCTGAGAAATCTGGTCCAGGATCAGAGCGGCACCGTCAGGGGTGGAAGGAAGTTCACCACGGATAATCTTCTGGATGGAAGGCCAAGCCACTGACTAAGCAACTGGCTGCAGACCCAGTGAAGGAAGGGGAGGGAGCCAAACCTCCCTGCCTCCAATGTTGTTATGACAGGATGATGGATGCTACCGTAGAGGTCACTATCCACTGACCAGGAGTAGTACGGAACCAGCTGAGGAGAGCACATGGTGAGGTCCAAAACAGAGCAACTTGACCCCCTGCAAAAGGTAGAAGCCCCCGAGTTTAGGAGACAAAGATCCTGCGAGCAAAGCCAGTTCACGAACTCAGTACTTTCCCGGCTCGGAGTAGCAGTACCCCAACTAGGGTGATGAATATTGAAATCCCCAACCACCATACAACAATCAGTGAGCAGTTGTTCGATCCATCCAAGGGAGAGCGCCGAGAGGGGAGGAGAGGGAATGTATAAATTAATAATCCTGAGCGTGGTGTCGCCAGAGAAGATATCCGTCGCAAGAAGCTGTTCGTTCGAATCCGAGCTGAAGATGTCCACCAATCTGGAAGAGATATCCGACCTAATTGCAGTTAGGAGGCCACCCAACCCCCCTATACCCCATCACTTCTATACACTGTACGGGCTGGGAGGGAAAAAGAGAGACCAGGAGATAGCCAGGATTCTTGGAAAGTCAATATCGTGGCTCTAGCAAGAATAGAACTGTCGGTGAAATAAGGTCTTTTGGAGCGAAGGGACTGTGCATTGCATTGGACCAGCGACCAACTATTCATGAAGAGAAAAGTGATCCGCTAGGCCAGATGCCGTCTTGAACCGCATGGAACAGAGTCCACAAAGAAACTTACCGTCGTCACGATAAGCTTTCAGGTGCGACAGCAAGGCTGGACGATAAGAGAAAGGCATGGCGCATGGAGGACACGAGAAGGTTATGGAGTGAGAAAGTTTGACGGATTCCGCAGCAGACTCCACATATGGAACCACAGATTCTTCGCAAGACAGGAATTCATCGGCGCCTAGGCCAGTGTCAGAAGGTTGCTCAGTAGGCACTGAAGAAGCAGGGCACGCTGCAACTGTAGTGGGAGGATTCTGCAAAACTTCAGCCTGTGGCACCTGTGCAACGGATAAGATGGGACCAGCATGTAGGGAAGCAAGGTTAATAGACAGTAAGGTTTGCTCATCCTGCCTCCCTCGCAGCGGAAGTGCCGGTCCCTTACGTAGTGACGTCAGTGTACCACACGACGCAGCCAGCAGGACGGATAGACTGTTAGTACAACTGAAGCACTCGCGGGAGAAATGTCAACAACTTTTTACTCAAATACGCTCTGAATCTGAAAGCTTGCTACCAAGATGTAATGCAAAAGCACATCTGTAATATAATAAGGAAAAAACGGACATCCATGTGAATATTTTATTTAGGGTAAACCGAGAATGTGAAGAAACTTATTATGCATTTCTTTCATTTTTTTCAAATCTGTTTAAATATCTAAATAGGATATTGACATGACACTAAGGAAAACTGCAGGGACAGTGATTACACCTTCTAATTTATTTATATGCAACTGTAATACTGTCTTTAAATAAATTCAAAAGTAGGAAAAAAAACCTATAAGATTATACTGCCAGAACCTCATGAAGAAATCCTTTTATGCGGAACAAATAAAAACTTGAGTAGCATTCCACTAACTTGCTTAATTAAAAAGTTGGAAATTAATTTCACTAAATGCTCTGTTATTATTTGTAACTGTTAAAATCATGGATCTTTTCAATTTTTGTTTGTTTGTTTCTTTAGTCATATTTTATTCGCTAAATTTTGAGAACTTTAAGAATCGTGACATTATTTAACGTAAAAAAATTCCTTCTTCACTTACCATTGTCATGTTCCTTAGGTAACTGTTTTAACCAGTTTTCTCTTCTTGGGTTGGCAATATATTTTTTGCTGAGCGTTAATATATTTTTTGCTGAGCGTTAATCGGGGGCCCTGGGCACGTGGGTTGCCAATGTATGGTGATGATGAAACAATTGGATCAGTTCAGAATGGAAATTTCCTAGGCTGCTTAGAATTAATTGCAGAATTTGATCCATTCTTAGCTCAACACTTGGAAAAATGTGGGAATCCAGGAAGTGGTAACACCAGTTACTTATCTTCAACATGTGTGGATGAATTTGTTGAATTAATGGCTGTACGTGTTTTTAATGCCATCACTGATGAAATAAAAATATCAAAATATTTTTCTGTCATAGTGGACTCTACTCCAGACATTACACACATAGATCAACTGGCTTTTATCATAAGGTATGTCAACAAAGATTGTGAAACAAAAGAACGGTTTTTGACATTTATTCCATTCCATGGACATACTACAGAAAACATTACAAATACCATATCTTTTCTACAGGAGGCTGGCTTGGATATTATGAATGTCAGAGGCCAAAGCTATGACAATGCCAGCAACATGTCTGGTAAGTATTCTGGTGTTCAAACACACATTAGGGAAATCAAACCACTAGCGGAATATGTGCCATGTTCTGCTCACACTTTAAATTTAGTTGGTGTGAATAGCATAGATAGTTGTGGTAAAGTTCTCTCTTTTTTCACATTTTTGCAAAAACTCTATACTTTTTTTCTGCATCAACTCACCGTTGGAAGATGCTTCAGGAGAAAGTCCAGGAAGCACATGGAAATTAATCACTCACACTGAAGAGTCGGTCAGTTACCAGATGGTGTGCAGATGCTGCAGCTACATGATCAGTAAGGAAAAATTATCGTGAAATAGAAAAGTTTTAGTATTTCTGTCAGAAAATGTTGATGATTCTCCACAGACAAGAGATGAAGCAAAATCACTGCTGAAGAAAATGAGAACAATGGAAATATCGATCAGCACAGTAGTTTGGGACACAATACTTCAGAGATTAAACTGTGCAAATCAAACTTGCCAGAATCCAAAGGAAATATTTCTGAAGTACCTAAAATTTTTGAGTCGTTAATTGAATTCATTCAGTTCGTGAGGGAAATTTTTGAAGTCTATGAAGAGGAAGCTCAAACATTAGTGTCTGAAAATGTGCAATGACGCCCCGGTGGCGCAGTGGTTTAAGGCGCTGGTCTCTGATCATTCGTCCGTAAGGGGTCCGGGTTCGAATCCCGGTGAGGCATGGATGTTGTGTTTGTCTTACGGCACTGGCTCTCTCCCTTCCCTGGAACCAGTGACCCTAAATTAGGGACGGGCGACTGCTTGTAGCCCATTGAGTTGCTCACGGTGGTCGTTAAACCTCCAATCAAAAAAAAAATGTGCAATACCATGGTCATGATTCCCGAAGAAAGAAGGTGCCCCAGAATAAACACCTAGATGAATGTAACATTGAACATATAGAACTCAGTGCAAGGGATATATTTAGAACTCAAGTTTATTATGTGCTTTGTGATGCTTTAGTCACTCAGCTTTCAAGCAGAAAAAGTGCTTATGAAAATATAATGAGAAAATTTGAATTTTTTACAAGAAAATCAAGATCTGAAATTTTTGAAGGTGCAAAAGCATTGCAGGAATACTATAACAATAAACTTGACGACCAGTTTGCAGATGAGTTTTTGCAATTCTCCTCAATGATGGGGGAGCATGCAACCATTCCCCAGATGCTGCAAACTTTGAAGGTAAACAATTTAGAAAGCACATTTCCGAACACTGAGACTGCACTTAGAATGTTCATGACATTACCGATTTCAAATTGTACAAGTGAGAGATCATTTTCTTTGCTGAAAAGACTGAAAAATCCCTTACGATCAACCATGCGACAAACGAAACTGGCATCATTAGCTCTGCGGTCTTTGGAAAGTGATGTGGCACAGTCTTTAAATTATGATTCTCTGATACATGACTTTGCATCTAGGAAATGTAGAAGAAAAATATTCAACCCAACTGTTTCGTCCTGATATAGGAGGTAAATTTTCAATTGTTTTTATTCATTCCTAAAAATAAAGAATAGTAAACGAGTTATTACAAATAAAAAGATCTGGTGCCCAAACACAGCACTTTGTCATCGTATTGTCAGTTTTGTTTGACATTGGACAATTTATACATTCATGGCATTATGTGCTCATTAGATTTTGGTAAAAATTGGGTAAATGTGTAGTTTAGCGTGGTAAATTATTTGGTCGGAAAAGTTGTAAAATTTCTAAAAAGTGTGACGTACAGATTCTAAAATATGCAATTTAAGGGGAAATGGTGAAAAAATTTCATTGTTAGAATGAATATTAAAGATGTTTACCGAAAAACTTGAACTCCAAGTATGACGAGTCAGCAGACACTGCGGGAGGCCTTAAACAACGCTGAGGCGTTGACATGAAGCTGTGCTCCGTTGAAAGGAAGGATCGCTGCAGCCAGGACATTCACGGGCGGAATAGTACAACAGGAACCGGGTACGCTGTTGTCAGGAAAGAGTGTAGTGCTACGCTACAGAAAATAGTTAATTTCGGTGTCAGTTCTTGACATCGCAATCGGACAGTTTCTTGTTTTTTTCACATGGGATTCTTTGATGCTGAATGTATGAACTCATTTCTCCGTGGAAGCTTTTTTTTTAGTAATCAAACTTTCACTTTGAGACTTGCCATCTAACTTCCGTTAGAGAGAATGCGACACCTACTCTAACGCTTTTCTAGAAACAAGAAAGGCATGTGCATACTTACTAATTCGTATCACGGAATTACATACCAAAGAACGAAGACAGTCTCTGCATGTTTTTTTAAAAAGTGAGACAGAAATTGCAAACTACATTCTTTAGCGTAGCAGTATATTCTGTTACTCTTTCCTGACAAGAGCGTACCTGATTCCTGTTGTACTCTTCTGCCCATGAATTCCCAGCCGCAGCAAACCTTCCTTTCAACAGAGCAAAGCTTCAGGTTGTCGCCGCAGCGTGTGTTTACTCATCCTACTTGGACTACTTGGAGGTAAGTGTTTCAGTAAACATCTTTAATATGCTTTTTTTTTTAATTTTACAAATTTTCTGACCAAATAATTTAGGATGCCGAAGTACAACACATTTACCAAAAATTGAACTGGACTAGGTGTTCCCCTCAGCTTCTCAGATTATTATGTTTTTTGTTTTTTTATTACTTTTTTTTTGTGTAACTCAGACTCTTCCTCATCAACACAAAATTTTATGTTTTGCAGTTTTCTGATATATTGATCATGATGCGCTGATTTGATCTTGGTAGAAACCGTGAAGCTGGAAGTATGAGTTCACATAGCACTTTTTCAATTGTTTATGCAGTTTCACATCTCTATGAGGAAGTCCAGTGGAGGTCACCATGGATTTTTTTTTTGTTTTAGTTCACATTTTTTGTTGAATGCATTGTTCTCATGTTCTAGACGCAAGAATCAGTACATTGCAAGACCACAATATTCACTAAAATTAAGATGTCCATCCATTTTGTCATAGATATATTGTTATAGTTAGAGTCTATGGGGGTCATTAACACCACAAACTATTGATCAACCAGTTGTACCCGCACAGCCAGAGTTGTATAAAAATAAAATGTATCTGCGTACACAGCTATTGAAACAGAAGACTCGCTGCCAACCCGCAAACCATGATAATAGAATAAGATAATTTAAAGGAAAATTAATAAAACAAATAATTATTAGAACATTACAGATTCCAATGAGGACAAAATAGTACATTCTAATTGAATGTGCAGCAATGTGTGTAAAATGGACTTTTATGGCAAAATATTAAAATATTGGACTACGAACCTCATAAAAACAAGAGATTAATTAAAGAAAGTTTTTATATCCAGAAAAACAGTTCTATCAATGAACATTCAAAAATTATAAATATGATTTTCAACAAGTTAATTCAAAAATACTGGACTTACAAAATGCATAAGGAAATATTTGTATTTAATTGGCAACTGAAAGAGGAACCTGGCAATAAAATTTAAATTCTGTGTAAACAAAACTTTTAATACAGTGCGTATACATTGAGAACAAACAGGCCTTCATAAAATCTAGAGGCCAGAGATGTCTGTAAAAACAAAAGAACTCAGAAGATGTGAAAAATTATTTTCTTCAGTTAAAATAGAATTAAGTATATTAATCTGAGTAAAGCGTTGAGTAAATGTTTTAATTGCTGTATATAGGCCTAGCATTTTTATTTTCTTAATCTACATGAAAAAACTATCTGCAAACCTGCTAATGATTTGGAAACTATCAGCGTACGCATGTACGTCTACATTCTGCTACTCTGCACACAGTGACTATTATTTGGTCGATAGAGAATAAGGAGGGGGGCCCCGAAAATGTTTTGTGCCCTGGGCCTCGCATGTAGTAAATCGGGCCCTGGTTGAAATTGCTGTTGATTGTTACCTAAAGCACATCGGAATGGTTTGTCTGAGAATGGTTGCCTCGAATTCATTGTATCAAAAAATCTGTCAACAAGAAGAATAAAATTTGCTGCTTCATCATCTTCGGGAAATAAATATTTGATGGCATTTCCAACACGCTCCGAAAGCAACTGTACAGCATAACGTACAATCTGCCTATTTGCTCCTTTAACACGTATGTGTGTTTCACTCATATTATACGCTATTTTTAATTCCTTACTGTCCTTCTCTAATAGCTTTTCAAATAGGGAGCACTTTATCATTATATTTCTTATTTTTATGCCACTGTCCAAAATATGGTTTCGCAATAACTTTACCATATGCGGAATGTCAGCAAATACATTTATATGTCTGTTTTTGTCGAAAGGATTTTCAAAGAACGGACTCTCAGGCGATATAGCCAATTCTTTCCATAATTTCTGGTTTAAAGCTCCCAGATCTGAAGTAAGAGCAAATACAGGAAACATGATATTTTCTATGGCACAAATTACTTTCATTAATATTTCTCTGAGACTGGAACCACTAACGTCAAAATCGTAAAATAATGGTTGTTTCCAGGGATTAACAAGTCCTCTTGCCATGAATACCAGTACGTACCTACACGGTCCTATAACTTCATCTGTTTCAATATTATAGCACATTTTGCTGGAAACTTTCATTTCATCTATAGAAATTACACATGTTCTTTCGGCTTCAGTCATTTGCATTCCTTGCCTCTGCATCAGTTTTAAAGTTGTGGCTTGAATTCCAGGTGAACATTTAATTGTAGCTACCCATCGGCGCAACGTTGACAAAGCAGGAAGCGGAATATTAACTTTATTTCTCAAGTAGTGATATGCTCTCCTGGAAACAGTTCTTAATGTTATTGCAGCTGCAATAACAGTAGAATTCCAAACAATCTGTTTTTGGCCTAACAAAACCCTTCTCTGTCCTGGAGTAAACACTGTAGAAAGCAAATCTTTTATGCCCATTTCTCTGTCTTTTTTCTCATCTTTCCGTAATCTTCGCAATTCTAATAATTCTTTCTGCATTTGATTCTGTTTTACTTTGAGGACTTTTACACGTAAAGTTAGACTATGGTTTGAAGAGCTCAAATATAATATTTGTTTTTTCAGCTTTTCATTTTCCTTCATCAAAATATAATTTTCCTTCAATAGAATTTCATTTTCTGTTTTCAGGTCTTTCATACATTCAATTTCAGTATTTTCACCATTGGCACTCCACATGTCTTCCAAAATTTCCTCTGCATTATCAGAGTTTATCAAATCGCCAACAAGATCAGTTCGTTTCCTTTTCTCCTGTCTGTTCTTTCTCTCTGAATTAGAATTTACATTAAAGTTTCCCGGGAGGTTTAAACTTGATACAGCTGTGTCCTTTAGCATTTTGCGGATAGGCAAACCTAGAAGTTCATTCCTTAAATCGCGTTCGTAGTCTTCCTCAGGAAAATGTTCCGAACAAATAGCTAAATTCATTTCGTTGAAACTGTCAGCTCGTTTGCATCTCAATTTCCATGTTTTACGCAAAACTTCATTTTTCGGAAACCTATGGTAATGAATGCCATTCCTTCTGGTTTTTTTTAATTAGAGGTTTAACGACCACCGTGAGCAACTCAATGGGCTATAAGCAGTCGCCCGTCCCCAATTTAAGGTCACTGGTTCCAGGGAAAGGAGAGAGCCAGTACCGTAAGACAAACACAACATCCATGCCTCACCGGGATTCGAACCCGGACCCCGTTCGGACGAATGATCAGAGGCCATCGCTTAGACCACTGCGCCCAAATTATTTTTCTGGTTTTCGAATAATAATTTTGACAAGTTGCTATTGCGCACGAACCAGGCATGTTCAGGGTTTAACGTATAATCAAGGAAAAGAAAATTTGTTTGCTACAAATACCTAGCTTCAAATGAGACAATGTAGCTCTCAGACCCTGAACCAGAAAAACGGGAGCAAGCAGCTTTAGGCGGATGGGATGTGGAGATCTCCGGGACTGTGACGTCACGAAGGCGACCCCTGAGACAGTGCTCAGCGGAAGTGTCGGATAAGCATAACATTGGAGTCTACTAACCTTGGTAGGGAAGGAGGTGAAAGAAGATTCGTCAATGAGTCCAATCTACTGGTGAGTTTAGAGAAAATGTCCAGAATCTGAGGGAAGGCAGAGGAGCAAGCACACGGAGGTTGAGCCTGAGTAGCCGCCGCCGCCGCATATGAGGCCTGGTGGACTTGACGCACATAGTCCTGAACTTCTGGATAGGCGAGATGCTTCGAAGCCATAATATCTAGGATCTGCTTTTCTTGGAGGTAAATTGGGCAGTTCGTGTCAGAAGCAGGATGAGAGCCCTTGCACAATACGCACTGGAAGCTCGACGCCGAGCATACCGAAGAGTCGTGTCTTTCACCACAACGAGAACAGCGAGCGGCACTTCGACAGGTTGACAGCAGATGTCCATGACACTGACAATTTTTACACTGCCTACGCGAATCCAAGAAGGGTCTGACCGCACATTTGGAATACCACAGATAGATAGTGTCACGGTTAGTAAAGCCCAGTTCTTCCCTATGACCGAAGAAGTAGGGACCTTCGAGTAATTTACCGAACGTCGGAACCAAGCACCACGAAGACAGTTCACACCACGGTCCAAAAATTCCGAAGCAATCTCAGCAACAGGAGCTTCAATGTCCACATCTCGAACTAAAAACTTCGTTGTCATAAGCTTAGTAAGGACCTGAGTTTTGACAGGTACCTGAAGAAAATTAGAAAGTTGACAAATTTCCAGCAAACAAATGAGATTCGAGGAACGCACCAATAAGTCACCCAAACGTAAAAATTGAACGTCTGAAATCGAGTCATGCATTGAAATATTGTCCACGAAGAATCTCTTCAACAACATGGGACGGACTCTGGGTAGCTTCCCAGAAGTCGCGGAAATAAGTATTTCACCACGAGTCACTCCGCTCGCAAATGCCCTACGCACCAATTCCTGAGACCATTGAATCGAACAAACAAAATCATTAACTAAAACTAGCAAACCACCCAGCTGAGGAAGCTCATCACCCGGTGAAGAACGCATTCTTTTAGACGGAATCGAGGAATCAGAGTCCCCCATCCCCGCCGGACTCACCGGCGGCAGCTAGGGCCCACCCCGAATCAACAGACCACAACAGACAAGAGCATGCAAAGACAAATATCCTACCTTGGATATGGGAAGAACCAACCGCCTGCAAAACTTTAGCAGGCAAAGAAACGAAAATAGAAGAGGAAACAGCAAGCCGCTGTTTCAAAAATGCAACGAAACAAGAACGCTTTCGCCAACGACGACACACCCAAAACACACAGTATCCTACGGGGTTCACCGACTAGAAACAGGAGAGCCAACTTCACACCAGCCAACCGTTGCCAAAAACCCCAGCAACTACGAATCCGTATAAGATTGCCGTGGTGCATTTTCTGGACATGCGCCCCGAACTGAGGCAGTAACGCACTAAGTGCAAAAGGGCTGCTAATGAAAAACGATGCAATCAGCGATGTGCTGAGCCAAGGTTGAACTCGATCCTATCAGACTGTAACATTAAGCAAAAACAGCGAGGACAGAAAAGATGAAATGGGACGCAGCGCCATCTATTGGCGTTGTTCGCATTAACAAACTGATTCCGTATCATTATTTACATCTGAGATTTTATTTATATTCACTTTAACATGAACAGATGGATATTTGTATTCTGAATTCGTAGTACTTGGGCAAGAGAATTTTTCTGCAGGAACTGGTGTAATTCATGTGTAAATCTCATTCCTCCTTCATTCTTCAACGATCTAGGGCCGAGATTTTGATAAATATGTAGATTAGCGTCTTAAATTATTTCGTCGGAAAAATGTTAGTACCTGGGAAAAGTGCGACGTACAGATTTTAGAGTATGAAAATTAGTGGCAAATGGTGCAGAAATTTCGTATTTTAAATGTCTTTTAAAGATTTTTATCGTAACATTTACCTGTAAGTTCGATGCTGTGAAGAGGCACTGCCGTAGACCTAACGTATCGAACGTACAGGTAAATGTTACGATAAAAATCTTTAAAAGACATTTGAAACAGAAAATTTCTGCACCATTTCCCATTAATTTTCACAATCTAAAACCTGTACGTCGCACTTTTCCGAAGCACTAATATTTTTCTGACGAAATGATTTAAAACGCAAATCTACACATTTACCTACTATTTTACTTAATATGAGTTTATATAGCCGAGGTTTTTTTCTAAAATTGAATTAGGTACGGTTAATATATATCAAATACGTGGAGATAATGTAAATGGACGATGTCATCGCTCTTTCCACGTTATTTTTTAAACAACGCATAGCGACTGAAAAATTGTATTTCGGCACCGCTGGGATCGAACCCCAGAACTCTCGAAAACTAGTCGAGTGCGTTCGAATTTACGCTACGTTAAACCTCCAATAAAAAACAAAACAAAAAAACACCCCTCGTTTTCATCTATTCTAGCCCAAAGGGTATGCTTTGAAGCATTGCCTTTCTTTTTTTTTTTTTTTATTGGAGGTTTAACGACCACCGTGAGCAACTCAATGGGCTATAAGCAGTCGCCCGTCCCTAATTTAGGGTCACTGGTTCCAGGGAAGGGAGAGAGCCAGTACCGTATGACAAACACAACATCCATGCCCGACCGGGATTCGAACTCGGACCACTTACGGACGAATGATCAGAGGCCAGCGCCTTAGACCACTGCGCCACCGGGGCGGCGCATTGCCTTTCAGTCCTCTCAAAATCTATGCTACTGCTCTTAAACGCCAGTTCTCCCCTACAGCCATACTTCACTTCTCTCGTCGACCTCGATTTGTCATCGTGTATTTCATGGAGGCAGCCATAGCTCATTCTGTCCAACAGACTAGATTGTTTATCCGGAATCAACTTCTTATGCCCGAACCCGTTGCCCAGCGCACTGTTGCTGTGTCATTGTACCCGGTCCCCCCCAGAGGTAACCGATCTTATGCTCTGTGCTGCCCTTACAACGGTCGGCCGGGTTGTCGGCCGTATCAGTACGTTTTCCGCTGCGTCACGTGGTTCAGATGACCGCTCCATCCTCAGTGCTCGACGCACGGCGCAGATGTTGTTTGCCTCACAAGATGATACCGCGCGTTGTCCAACCAAGCTCACAGATAAGTGTGATGGTCTCGTTCGTCGAAGCTCATTCCTTCCTTCCTATACTGTGCGAAATGCCTGGCGTTCGGACATCATAAGTCGGACTGTGCTCCTGTTTCTGCTCCTCAGTCGTTTCCTCGACGTACTCCTGTGCCTTCCGCAAGGGATATTCCATTGTCGACAACAGCCTCTGTGGTGGTTCGAGATGTTCCATCCTCCTCGCCTTTGCTTCTTCCTGTGGATCCCCGTCTCCGCATCCAGTGTCTTCGGATCCGGTTGCAACTGATTTACCTGCCTCCACGATGACACAGAATCTACCTCTGAATCGGAGCCTTCTTCTGATGCCTCTTTTGAAACTCCGTCTGTTATAGAAACTCCTGCAGCATCGCTTGTAAGAAATATTACAAGCGATGCTAGCAGAAAAAACAGTGCATCAGAGAAATTCGGAAGTACAAGAATCATCTAAAGGGTTTGCGCTACCAAGAGAAAAAATAAAAGGATTTTTCGAGTTCTACTGATGAATACTGGGACATCATGCCTATAAGTCGAATGGGCGATATACACTCAGTAGACAAAAAGAATAGAGGAAGTTGACGTGGGCATCCCCCAAGCAGAGTGGAACAGACGCAAACCAAACGCAGGTGATAAATAGTCACACAGCAGGGCTTCCCATAGAGCATCACAATCGACAAACATGGGTAAACGTGGTGATCTGATCGACTTTGGTCGTCGGCGCAAGACAGATGAGTCATCCTATCGACCAAGTGGTAAGAACGCTAGGGTTCCCGAGCCAACCGTATCAAGGGTGTACCACGAGTATACCATCGACGAACGAATCAGCGCCTGGAGAGAAAGTGGTGGCTGACCAAACGCCATTGATAACGGGGGTCGACGTGGATTATCCAGGCTCGTGCAGATACCACTGGCAGACGGCGGTACAAATCACATGCAGATTAAGTGACGGAGGCACAAGCAGCGTCAATGAGTGAACGGTACTGCTCGCCCCACATACCCTTGGCTGCGGGACCCCACGCCCTACTCGTCTGCCACTGTTGACTGCTCGTCATCGGAAATTAAACTTCGCCTGATGCCAAGAACTTAAAATCAGGAACGCTTCATAGTGGCGCCACGTCGTGTGGTCAGATGAATCCCGTTTTCATCTGTACCGAGCTGACGGGATGGCACGGGCGTGGCATCGACAGAATAAGGTAATGGCCCCATTCTGACAGGACAGTTCGGTTTGTGACGGTGTTGGCTCTGTGATGGTTTATTGAGCTTTCTTATGGGACACATTTGATCCTTTAGGGGGTCCGGAAAGGTCCTTAACTGCTGTGCGCAACCGACAGGTGCTAGCTGATCACCTACGCGCTTTCATAGCCTTCCCGCATCCTGCAGCCGATGCTCTGTTTGAGTATGTTTAAGAAGGACAATGCGTCCCCCTCCCCACTGGGACACAACCACCCAGGCATGTCTCCAGAAACACTCATCTCAATTTGGAACCATCCAGTGGCCCCCAAGGGACCAGAATGAAGTGTTCCTGGGATGCTATGAAGCAGAACATCAGATCCATGGAACCTGAATCGTCTCGGGTGGAGTTGAAGTCAATGTTGCAACTGGCATGGCTGGCATTACGTCGGGAAACCCTCCAGCATTCTGTGGAGTCGATTCCTAAGTGTGTACAGTCTATTATTCGCAGTAAAGGATAACCAACACGCTGTTAGGTAGGTTTCTGTAATGCCTTGTCCATTGAGTGTATATGTAAAGAGAGTGGAAAACATCATGATCAAAAGTAAAATCCGTGAAATGGCAATGGGCTGGAGATACTGTTAGAAAAATGGACTACCAATGGGCAGCTGAAATATTAGACTGGATACTAAGGGACCGAAGACAGAAAATGACCCAGTAAAAGATCACTTTGGAGATGGGTGCATGAAACTTGAAAGCTTCGCGGAGTGGCATGGATAATAGTAGCTCAAAACAGACAGTTATAGAAGAAACTTAGAAAGTTGCATCTTATGGAGCAAGCTTTCGAATTTCATCCCACCTCTACCATGCGATCTTGTTTTGGGCCATTTCATCCAGCAGTTGATTGATAATGGTTGACAATGATGATGATAATATATATATATATATATATATATGTGTGTGTGTGTGTGTGTGTGTGTGTGTGTGTGTGTGGTACCACCGTAGTGGGTGACAACAGAGGTGGTGGTTGGTGGAATAACGAGATTAAAGAGGCAGTAAAGAGAAAGAAGAATGCCTATTTGTGGATATTGCAAGGATGAGTGTCTGTGGATGAATACCGCTTAAGAAGCATGAAGCAGATAAGCTAGTTCGCGAGCGTAAGACAAAAGATAGGAAGGAGAAGGTGGAAAGGCATGAATTGGCTTTTTGGAAATATAGAAAGACTTTCTGGAAGTACGTGAGACTCAGGAAAAATAGGAGAAACAAAGTTGAAAGTTGTGTGAAGAATAGGAGTGGAAAAATGATATGGGAGCCCAATGAGTTAAGTGAAAGATGGGGTGAATACTTTTGTGAGTTATTAGATCAGGAAAGTAAAGGTGATTCTGAGGCAGAAGCAGATGATGTCACAGTGAAGGAGGAAAGCACAGGAGGAATTTCAAGAGAAGAGGTGTGTAAAGCTCTCAAATCTTTTCAGAATGGTAAGGCTCCAGGATTTGATGGCATACCTGCCAAGATGTTGAAATATGGTGGTGACTCTGTAATTGACTGGTTAACTGAAATTTGCCAGTTGTGCTGGCAGCTAAGAATGGTGCCACGGGATTGGAAGAATGTTATCATTGTTTCCTTGTATAAGGGCAAAGGTGATCAGACTGACTGCAAGAACTATCGTGGTATTAGCCAGGGAAAGTGTTTGGGAAGGTTATTATTGAAAAAATACGGTCTTACATCAGAGAAAATGTGGGATGTTCAGAGTGGTTTTATGCCTGGTAAAAGCTGCACTAACCGAATTTTTGCATTACGCACGATGATTGAAATGTATCTGGGCCGCTCCGGTGGCGCAGTGGTCTAAGCGCTGGCCTCTGATCATTCGTCCGAACGGGGTACGGGTTCGAATCCCGGTGAGGCATGGATGTTGTGTTTGTCTTAGGCTCTCTCCTTCCCTGGAACCAGTGACCCTAAATTAGGGACGGGCGACTGCTTATAGCCCATTGAGTTGCTCACGTTAAACCTCCAATAAAAAAATGTTTCTGGCTGTTGGTAAGAAAGTTTTTGCTGCCTTCATAGATTTAGAGAAAGCTAACGACCGAGTAAATAGGACACTTTTGTGGAAGGTATTGCATGAATATGGTGTTACTGGGAATCTACTTAATAGTGTAAAAACCATGTATGCTGGCAGTAGAGCTTGTGTACGAGTGAATAGAGTTTTATCAAAATGGTTTTCTATTGGTGCAGGAGTCAGGCAAGGTTGTGTAATGTCACCATAACTGTTTAATATATTTATGGATGCCCACATGCCTGATGGCAAAATAGATAATACTGGTTTACGTCTTGGTTGTTGTTGTTGTTGATTGGAGGTTTAACGACCACCGTGAGCAACTCAATGGGCTATAAGCAGTCGCCCGTCCCTAATTTTGGGTCACTGGTTCCAGGGAAGGGAGAGAGCCAGTGCCGTAAGACAAACACAACATCCATGCCTGACCGGGATTCGAACCCGGACCCCTTACGGACGAATGATCAGAGGCCAACGCCTTAGACCACTGCGCCACCGGGGCGGCAAAGAACAAATTGGATGGTGAAATTAGTAGGAGGGTGAATTCTTCATTGAAAGTCATGGCTTCTGTGGGAAGTTTTCACAGGAATGACGGGTTTTCAAGAGTCCCGCATGACTGTGTATGAAAGTGTAATTGTTTATACTCCGATGTACGGCAGTAAACTCTGGGTACTACAGAAGAAGCATAGGAGTCGTTTGTGTGCTGGGGAAATGCGTTACTTACGGGGGTTTGTGGTAAGACTAGTTCTGATCGTGTGAGGAATGAGGATGTGTTGCAGTCGTGTAATGTGAAGAAAAATGTTGTTAGCAAGGTGGAGACTAATGGTGTCACGTCAATTCGTCGCGTGCGTCAATTCGTCGACTACGTCAATTCGTCGCCTGCGTCAATTCGTCGCGCGTCAATTCGTCGACTACGACAATTCGTCGCGCGTCAATTCGTCGCGCGTCAATTCGTCGCATGCGTCAATTCGTCGCATGCGTCAATTCGTCGCGCGTCAATTCGTCGACCACGACGATTCGTCGCGCATCAATTCGTCGCGGACAAATTCGTCGACTACGTCAATTCGTCGCGTTTACAGATTTTGGTTACATACAAAACGAATGCAGGAAAACGTACGATTTCGAACGTCTCGCTCCCTGATCAAATCCTATCTCATAGTACTCTAACTTAGACGGTTGTCGGTTTTTGGAACGGGTCAAGGCCCGGGTAGTCAGAGCTCCCCTCCCCCCCCCCCGTACATACAAAATTTTCGTAAAATCTAGTTTTCATTTCAGCACCATCAAATTTGGTACCATGAAACTCTAACTTAGTGCTAGACGGTTTTTGGTAGGGGTTGGTGCCGCGGGTTCGGAGCCCCCCCTCATAAAAAATTTAGTAAAATCTACAGTTTTCATCTTAGAACCACCAAATTTGGTATACTATCTTATGGTACTCTAACTTAGTCGGCAGGCCGTTTTTGGAACGGGTCAAGGCACGGGGGGGGGTGTCAGAGCCCCCCACATACAAAACTTTCTTAAAAACTACAGTTTTCAATTCAGAACCACCTAATCTGGTATACTATCTCATGGTACTCTAACTTAGACGCTGGATGGTTTTTGGAAGGGTTTGGAGCCCGGGGGTCGGACCTTCCCGAATAAAAACTTTTTCGTAAAATCTACAGTTTTCAATTTAGAACCACCAAATTTGGTATACTATCTCATGGTACTCTAACTTAGACGCTAGAAGGTTTTTTGAAGGGGTTGCAGCCCGGGGTCTACCCCCCTCATAAAAATTTCGTAAAATCTACAGTTTTCATATTAGAACCACGAAATTTGGTATACTATCTTATGGTACTCTAACTTAGGCGGCAGTCCGTTTTTGGAACGGGTCAAGGCCCGGGGGTCAGAGCCCCCCACATACAAAATTTTCTTAAAAACTACAGTTTTCAATTCAGAACCACCTAATCTGGTATACTATCTCATGGTACTCTAACTTAGACGCTGGACGGTTTTTGGAAGGGGTTTGGAGCCCGGGGGTCGGACCCCCCGAATAAAAACTTTTTCGTAAAATCTACAGTTTTCAATTTAGAACCACCAAATTTGGTATATTATCTCACGGTACTCTAACTTAGTCGGCAGACCGTTTTTGGAACGGGTCAAGGCCCGGGGGGGGGGGGGGGGTCAGAGCCCCCACATACAAAATTTTCTTAAAAACTACAGTTTTCAATTCAGAACCACCTAATCTGGTATACTATCTCATGGTACTCTAACTTAGACGCTAGACGGTTTTGGGAAGGGGTTGGAGCCCGGGGGTCAGACCCCTCCGAATAAAAACTTTTTCGTAAAATCCACAGTTTTCAATTTAGAACCACCAAATTTGGTATACTATCTCATGGTACTCTAACTTAGACAGTAGACCGTTTTTGGAAGGAGTTGGAGCCCGGGGGTAAAGCCCCCCCATAAAAATGCTGCGTAAAATCTACAGTTTTCAATTTAGAACCACCAAATTTGGCATACTCTCTCATGGTACTCTAACTTAGACGGTAGACGGTTTTGGGAACGGGTCGGGCACGGTGTCAGAGTCCCTCCGCCCATAAATATTTTTCGTAAAAACTAAAGTTTTCAATTTAGAGCTACCAAATTTGGTATACTATATAATGGTGTTCTAAATTAAACGGCAGACGGTTTTCAGAACGGGTCGGGGCAAGGGTGGTTACCCCCCCCCCTACACACAAACTTTCGTAAAATCTATAGTTTTCAATTTAGAACCACCAAATTTTGTATATTATCTCATGGTACTCTAACTTAGACGGTAGAAGGTTTTTGGAACGGATCAAGGCCCGGGGTAAGACCCCCCCACATACAAAATTTTCTTAAAATCTTTATTTTTCAATTCAGAACCACCAAATTTTGTGTCATGAAACTCTAACTTACTTTTTTTTTTTTTGATTGGAGGTTTAACGACCGCCGTGAGCAACTCAATGGGCTATAAGCCGTCGCCCGTCCCTAATTTAGGGTCACTGGTTCCAGGGAAGGGAGAGAGCCAGTGCCGTAAGACAAACATAACATCCATGCCTGACCGGGATTCGAACCCGGACCCCTTACGGACGAATGATCAGAGGCCAACGCCTTAGACCACTGCGCCACCGGGGCGGCGAAACTCTAACTTAGCGGGAGACGGTAAGTGAAAGCGCAACATTATTAACTTGATTTGTTATGCAAACCTTATAAATACGACCACAGCGATTAAAATTTACTAAAGAGTCCTTGTAAGTAATATTTTTTGACCGAAAGCAAGTACAATTTACGAAATGTCAACAGGTCAAAATATCTAAAGTAACAATGAAATTTGGAATATTTCTTTTTTCTTTCTTTTTATTTCAGTTTTGACACTTGTATTAAGTTTTAAAAACATATATTTCTCCTGTCGTATACCTTCATTGTGCTTTAAACAGAATTTCTTACCATGTTTTGGGTATTTTGTTTCGTGTGGTTGCAGTTTTTTTAATGTTTTGGGCATTTCATTTTGTGTGGTTACTTATTTTTATGTTTTGGGCATTTTACTTTGTATGGGTGTTTTTGTTATGTTTTTGTTCTTTTCTTTTCTGTGGTGGTTGTAATGTCGACAGGATGAAAAGGGGAAACTGTGGACAGTCACGATGCCTACTTGCTTCTAAATTTTTTTCAAATACAGCACATGATTTTGTATTGAGTTATGCCACTTACTCATTAAGCGACTACAGGTTTCTTTAAATATGAACGTTTTCTTAGAGCCTTTTGTTTCCTCTACCTAGCTTTTTCGGTTCCGCAATTTCTTTTTTTGGTTTTAGAATATTTTCCTTATTATTAATCTATTTTCTCATGCAAACTCTTTATGTAAGGTATGTTTATTCTATAGAAGTATTTTGCAATTATACGTGAAGCCCTGTTGCTGAAGTAAAAAAAAATATTTCCAACTGAAACAACGCAGTTCAGATATTTTCCCGCTGTTAACTCAAAGAATGAAAACAAAAACAACAAATCTGTGCAAGGGTTGAGGCATGAGACAGTACTTACTGGTAACCAGGCAAAATTTTAAGGAAGAATGAGCTTAAGAATTTCTAACTGCAACAAAAAAGAGCATCCGCACTGTATCCTTCCCCATCCCCTAATGCCGGCCTTTGGACGTCTTGAAAGAGAAGTCTTAAGGACACATCTGTATCGTAATTGCCTGAGCATTCGCGACAATCTTCTGGTGTCGTAGTAGAAAAACACACTTCCTACTTCGCCTAAATTGCTTGGATGTAATGCCAACGAACAAAGTTTTGCTCTCGCATTGGATTTCTGTTGCTTTTGATGGAATACTTTTCCCCTGGGGTTCGCTGTTTTCACTATAGTCTTCAGGACAGGCGGCAATACACCCCAACGTAAAACACCAATTTCACGGCAATTAACTGCAATTAGCGAAAGAGAGGGGCGGTACAGGAAATAAGTCGAACGAGACAGATCTGAACTTAGAAAGTCGGGGGAAGGTGTTGCATGAAAAACTGTTTTGGCTTACAGATCATTAGGCACGTAGGGACGTATGTTTCGTTTAATATGTTACGGGGTAAACAAATTGTCTTTTCAGTATAACAATTTTCTTTCATACGCATGGTGCAACACAAAAAATTTGAATTTATTTTTGAGAATTAGCATGACGCCTACCGGCCCAGAGTACAGCTGCCCAGTCCGCGCCTGCTGCCGCCTCCGGAACCTGGCTCCCGGGTTCTTCGCATCTGTTGATCCCCCACCTGGAGCGTCCCAGCTGTGAAATACATGTACCTCTGCGTTTTGGAAAAACAAAAGATAAGATGCCGATCCTTAAAATTAACCACTTCTTGTGACCGCAGGTACGAAAATCTTGAACTTCGCTTAAACCCTAACTGGAGGAACAAGCTTCACGTGATTGTATTCTGAGTGTTTTATTGAATGGTTGCTCATTAGTTCGTAGTTGACTGGAGAACAGAGAACGTGCTTGTTGAAACCTTTGTTGTGCGTTGTCAAGTGATAATAGTGGAAATATATCATTCTAAATATTTTGGAAAGAGAAAGTGCATTGTTTTCCGAAGGCACTATGCAGATGAAGAATGCAACATAAATAGTTAACTCACAAAAAGAAAATGATTTGCTGAAATGGAAAGGGTATTTATTTTGCCATAACAGAGTTCGAGGTGATTTACGGTATTGTCACTGTATTGAAAGAAATTATGGAAATTGTACTGGCTTTGCTAGTACTATTCTTATTGGAGATGAACACAGGATGCGCAATGAGAAACCATATAATCATGCTCCAAGACCGGAGAAAAGTGATGTTGCTGTTGCAAGAGCGCAAATAAAAGAACGAGCGAGAAATACGGACGAAGCCCCTGCACAAATTATTTAAACCGTGACAACGTCAATGGCTACAGTAAATGCAGCTTACATGCCTAATATGGATGCACTAAGGCAAGTTGTAAAAAAGAGAAGACATGCCAAGACATGCCTGCGGAGCCTACGACTTTAGAACGGATCGATGCCCCAATAAATTTACAGGAGAAGATGGTGCAAAATTTCTTGGCAGAGATAGCGCATTTGGACAACAAAGAATTATTTTATTTTTAACAGAGAATAATTTACGAAAGCTTAAAGAAGCACCCCTCTGGATTATGGATGGGACATTTGAAACTTGTCCAACCCTTTTTAGGCAATTATGTTCCATTCATGCTATGGTTGAAACGAATGCAGAGATGCACAGACTTGTCCCACCAGTTTATGGGTTACTTTCCAGCAAGTATAAATAATATAATACTATTATAAAGTATTTTTGTAGGATTTACAAGACTATGCATCAGACTATGATATTCAGCTTGCACCACAATATACGCATAATAATAGATTTTGAAATAGCTACCGTTATAATGCTGCTAAAAAGGAATTTGGAAGCAGCACACACAAATGTTGTTGGTTTCATCTCGGAAAAAAATGTGCTGAGGAATATCCATCCTCTGGCATAGCCTTGGAATATAAGGAAAACAGTGAGTTTGCTCCCAAAGTCAGACATTTGTAAGCACTCGCATTTTTTTCATCTGATGAAATTCCAGCTGCTTTTAAAGAAGTGAACCCAATTTTACTAGAATATGCAGATTCTGTAGTTCAGTGGTTTGAGGAAAATTATGTTCTTGGAAAATTTCGTGGAAGCAGAAGGAACAATCCAAGCAGAAGCCCTCCGCTGTTCCCGCCAACAATTTTGTCAGTTAGTGAAAACAATTTATTTGGCTTTCCCAGAACACAAAACGAACTTGAAAGATTAGACAGACTCTGGAATACAATTCTGGGAGAGAAAAAACTGTGACTGTACGAAATAATCAGTGAAATTGCGAAAGAGCAGAGAACAACTATGGCTAAAATCGAAAGAGTGATAGCACAGATTCCAACAAATCCACCCAGAAGAGAAACGCTGGCAAGATAAAAAGGAATTCGAACTTCTTTGGTGCACAGAGACAATGTTAACATGCTGGACATTTTAAGAGGAATTTCATATAATTCTACCCTTTACTAAAATGTGCTGGTATTTCTCACTAATTGATTTATACCTTGTACTAACTTGTATTTGAATTTTTCAAGAATGTAATTCCGCAGAAGATGCAAGAATGTAAAACACAACGCAAAATTTAAAAAGTCAAAATTTTCAAAATAGCATGTCAAAAACATAAAATGCCAAAAAGTAATCCAAAATGTGAAACATATAAAAATTCAAAATGCAATCCAAAATGTGAAACAAATAAAAATTCAAATTGCAATCACAAGTCACAAGCATTACAAAAATGCGAAACGCTATGTAACAAGTACAACACAAAATAAAACAAATGCCAAAAAAATGCATACGCTTTGTAAAATGTACAAAATAAAATAAATGCCATACTCACAAGGATTTCATGACGAGTCAAGTTAAAAATGAGCTTTTACTTAGACTTCAAATAATAATTACTAGCCTCTACACCTTTTTAAGTCTTTAATAAGTGCAACGTCATTAACCTGACTTGTCATCAAACATTATCAATATGACCATAGCATACAATCACTTAAAAGACTTGTTAATGGAGGAATTGAGGAATCACCAAGTTCAGCGGGTGAAAGTTAATGGCTGTTTATAGTTTTGTACTCGAGTAAATGCGCAACACAGTAAACTTGACTTTCTCTGAAAATTTTATGTATATGAGCACGGTTGATTGAAAACTGATAAAAAGGCTTAAGGCCTGTTTATTAATTTTTGTGCCTCAGTCAAAACGCAGTACCATAACCTTGGCATGTTATCGAAACCTTATGAATACGTCGGACTAAAAATTCCTAAAAAAAGTTTACGCCTAAGGTCTTGTAACTAAAGTTTCGTGACAGGGTAAAACTGCAACATTAATAACTTGACATGTTATGTTAACGTTGTGAATATGAGCACGGCGGATTAAAGATTTCAACAAATAGCCTTTGGGATTAATGTGTTGTAGCTGAGTAAAAATGTAACATTATCTTGATTTTCTATATAAACCAAACTACGTGCTGAAATGGCCCAACTATATGTACGTATACTTCAACCATATACCGAAGCGCTGACAAGGTGAAAGCAAAAGTGCAATTTTGTACGGTCCCCCTAACATTTTATGGCCAGCCTACATGGAAGTGGACACCTTGATATCAAAAACATACTTTTTGTACGGTCCACAACAAATAGCAATGGACACGTCGCAATCTTTTTTTTGGGGGGGGGGGTTAACGACCACCGTGATCAATTCAGTGGGCTATAAGCAGTCGGACATTCCCAATTTTGGACCACTGGTTCCTGGGAAGGGGGACAGCCAGTGCCAGAAGTCAAGCACAACGTCCATGATTCACCGGGATTTGAACCAGGATCCTTCTCGACAAGTGGTCAGAAGCCAGCGCCTAGATCACTCCGCCGCCGTAGCGGCACACGTTGAAATGTATTTTTCATACGGCCCCAAACGCTCTTATGGACATACTAGATTGAACTGGACGCAAATAAATCATTAATATAATTTGTACTAGCAGGGATACCAGTTAGTTGCCAGGTACATATTACTATTTGTGGAATCACCAAGTTCAGCGGGTGAAAGTTAATGAATGAAAAAGATATTCCTGCAATTTTCCAGTAAATTTATTTTAAATTTTTTGATTTAGTTAATTTAATTTTGCGAAACAAAAAAGAAAGAAAAAGGAATGGAAATACTTACCTTCTAGGAGACATCTATAGAACTGCCGTACATCTGGCGTGTGCTTCTGTGAATCCCGCGACACAGAAATGCAATGTACCTATGTGATGTCGCATGCATACGACTTCACATTGGCATTGATAATCTTTTTCTTACCGTTTTGAATTTTGAATATCTGGAACTCTCTGTTTACATTACATTATATTTTTTTCTGATAAGCCGTTCGTTGGTAGTGAAAGCTAAACTATATAGATTTGTGTTTTTAATATACCATTAAACGCATATTTTGGCACTTTATTGTTATCTACAGTCCCTAACTTAGACCGTAGGTTGGTTAGTTGGTTGGTTGGTTGATGGTTTATGGTGCAAGGCCCTCAAAGGGCCAAAGAGCGCCTTAGAACGTAAATAGGGTATTCTTAAGAGTAAAAAACGGAACTTTTTACGAAAATTTTGCATGGGGCTACCTTGACCCGGGCCCCGACCCCTTCCAAAAACCGTCTACCGTCTAAGTTAGATAACCATAAGTAGTATACCAAATCTGGTTGTCCTAAATTGAAAACTGTAGATTTTACGAAATTTTTATGAGGAGGGGAGGGGCTCTCACCCCGGGGTTCCAGCCCCTTCCAAAAACCGTCTAGCGTCTAAGTTAGAGTTTCATGTTACCAAATTTGGTGGTTCCGAATTGAAAACTGTAGTTTTTAAGAAAATGTTGTATGTCTGTGTGTGTGTGCGGGGGGGGGGTCTCCGACCCCCAGGGTCTTGATCCGTCCCAAAAACCGTCGACCGTCTAAGTTAAAGTACCATGAGATAGTATACCACATTTGGTGGTTCTAAATTGAAAACTGTAGATTTTACGAAAAAGTGTTTATTCGAGGGGGGAAGTCTGACCCCCGGGCTCCAACCCCTCCCAAAAACCGTCTAGCGTCTAAGTTAGAGTACCATGAGATAGTATACCAGATTAGGTGGTTCTGAATTGAAAACTGTAGTTTTTAAGAAAATTTTGTATGTGGGGGCTCTGACCCCCGTGCCTTGACCCGTTCCAAAAACGGTCTGCCGTCTAAGTTAGAGTACCATAAGATAGTATACCAAATTTGGTGGTTCTAAGATAAAAACTGTAGGTTTTACGAATTTTTTTATGAGGGGGCTCCAACCGCTTCCAAAAACCGTCTAGCGTCTAAGTTAGAGTTTCATGATACCAAATTTGATGGTTCTGAAATGAAAACTAGATTTTACGAAAATTTTGTATGTAGGGGGGGGTCTGACTCCCCGGGCCCCTTGACATGTTCCAAAAACCGACAACCGTCTAAGTTAGAGTACCATGAGATAGTATACCAAATTTGGTGGTTCTAAATTGAAAACTTTAAATTTTACGAAAAAGTGTTTATTCGGGGGTCTGACCCCCGGGCTGCAACCCCTTCCAAAAACCGTTTAGCGTCTAAGTTAGAGTACCATGAGATAGTATACCAAATTTGGTGGTTCTAAAATGAAAACTGTAGATTTTGCGAATTTTTATATGAGGGGGGCCCTTACCCCCGGGCTGCAACCCCTTCAAAAAATCGTCTAGCGTCTAAGTTAGAGTACCATGAGATAGTATGCCAGATTAGGTCGTTCTGAATTGAAAACTGTAGTTTTTAAGAAAATTTTGTATGTGGGGGCTCTGACCCCCTCGGGCCTTGACCCATTCCAAAAACGGTCTGCCGACTAAGTTAGAGTACCATTAGATAGCATACCAAATTTGGTGGTTCTAAATTGAAAACTGTAGATTTTACGAAATTTTTTATGAGGGGAGCTCCGACCCCGCGGGCTCCAACCCCTTCCAAAAACCGTCTAGCGTCTAAGTTAGAGTACCATGAGATAGTATACCAAATTTGGTGGTTCTAAATTGAAAACTGTAGATTTTACGAAAAAGTGTTTATTTGGGGGCGGTCTGACCCCCCGGGCTCCAACCCTTTCCAAAAACCGTCTAGCGTCTAAGTTAGAGTACCATGAGATAGTATACCAGATTAGGTGGTTCTGAATTGAAAACTGTAGTTTTTAGAAAATTTTGTATGTGGGGGGCTCTCACCCCACGGGCCTTGACCCGTTCCAAAAACGGTCTGCCGTCTAAGTTAGAGTACCATAAGATAGTATACCAAATTTGGTGGTTCTAAGATGAAAACTGTCGATTTTACGAAATTTTCTATGAGGGGGGGGGCTCTGACCCCGCGGGCTCCAACCGCTTTCAAAAACCGTCTAGCGTCTAAGTTAGAGTTTCATGATACCAATTTGATGGTTCTGAAATGAAAACTAGATTTTACGAAAATTTTGTATGAACGGGGGGAGCTCTGACTACCCGGGCCTTGACCCGTTCCAAAAACCGACAACCGTCTAAGTTAGAGTACCATGAGATAGTATACCAAATTTGGTGGTTCTAAATTGAAAACTTTAAATTTTACGAAAAAGTGTTTATGCGGGGGGGGGGGGGTGTCTGACCCCCGGGCTGCAATTACTTCCAAAAACCGTTTAGCGTCTAAGTTAGAGTACCATGAGATAGTATACCAAATTTGGTGGTTCTAAAATGAAAACTGTAGATTTTGCGAATTTTTATATGAGGGGGGCCCTTACCCCCCGGGCTGCAACCCCTTCAAAAAATCGTCTAGCGTCTAAGTTAGAGTACCATGAGATAGTATACCAGATTAGGTGGTTCTGAATTGAAAACTGTAGTTTTTAAGAAAATTTTGTATGTGGGGGGCTCTGACCCCCTCGGGCCTTGACCCATTCCAAAAACGGTCTGCCGACTAAGTTAGAGTACCATTAGATAGCATACCAAATTTGGTGGTTTTAAATTGAAAACTGTAGATTTTACGAAATTTTTTATGAGGGGGGGGCTCCGACCCCGCGGGCTCCAACCCCTTCCAAAAACCGTCTAGCGTCTAAGTTAGAGTTTCATGATACCAATTTGATGGTTCTGAAATGAAAACTAGATTTTACGAAAATTTTGTATGAACGGGGGGGGGGGGGGGAGCTCTGACTACCCGGGCCTTGACCCGTTCCAAAAACCGACAACCGTCTAAGTTAGAGTACCATGAGATAGTATACCAAATTTGGTGGTTCTAAATTGAAAACTTTAAATTTTACGAAAAAGTGTTTATGCGGGGGGGTGTCTGACCCCCGGGCTGCAATTACTTCCAAAAACCGTTTAGCGTCTAAGTTAGAGTACCATGAGATAGTATACCAAATTTGGTGGTTCTAAATTGAAAACTGTAGATTTTACGAAAAAGTGTTTATTTGGGGGGCGGTCTGACCCCCGGGCTCCAACCCCTTCGAAAAACCGTCTAGCGTCTAAGTTAGAGTACCATGAGATAGTATACCAGATTAGGTGGTTCTGAATTGAAAACTGTAGTTTTTAGAAAATTTTGTATGTGGGGGCTCTCACCCCCGGGCCTTGACCCGTTCCAAAACGGTCTGCCGTCTAAGTTAGAGTACCATTAGATAGTATACCAAATTTGGTGGTTCTAAGATGAAAACTGTCGATTTTACGAAATTTTCTATGAGGGGGGGGCTCTGACCCCGCGGGCTCCAACCCCTTCCAAAAACCGTCTAGCGTCTAAGTTAGAGTTTCATGATACCAAATTTGATGGTTCTGACATGAAAACTAGATTTTACGAAAATTTTGTATGTGGGTGGGGGGGTCTGACTCCCCGGGCCCCTTGACCCGTTCCAAAAACCGACAACCGTCTAAGTTAGAGTACCATGAGATAGTATACCAAATTTGGTGGTTCTAAATTGAAAACTTTAAATTTTACGAAAAAGTGTTTATTCGGGGGTCTGACCCCCGGGCTGCAACCCCTTCCAAAAACCGTTTAGCGTCTAATTTAGAGTACCATGAGATTGTGATGTGATGTGTGTTTTTTGAGCTCTGTCTTTTACGTGCTTTCGAGTAGTTAATCGAGTGCATCTTCAAGTTGAAGATAAGTGCTTTCGTTTCGTTTGTCTCACGAGGTGGTGAGTGAATTACTTTATTCTTTATCGTTAGTTATATTTTTCGAACGAGTTGGTCTTGTTCTTCGGTAAGCCTCGCCGTTGACATGGCGGCATTAGATAAGGGTGAAGCTCACGCCCTTATCTTGGAAGAGAAGCCATCTTCCTCCTCTTCTTCCAACCCAGCTTCGTTGGTCGCAGAGATCTCTAACTGCCTTACTGACGTCATGAGTTCCTCTGCCTTGCCTGCGCCTACGGTCTGCCTTCCCACTGAGGGTACTGCCGTTACAGGTCTACTCTCTGTCCCTGTCGCGGATGCTATGGAGGTGTCGGGTGACGTCGCTTCTACGGCCACCACTTCATCTCAACTGCCAGATTCCCCTATAACAGCTGGAGTTTCGCCCTCTACATCTAGTAAAAGTACTGTTCCTCCATCATATGCGACTGCCATGTCTAGTGGCTCTACGTCACTCCTATCGTCTGATACTCTCCTTCCCGATTCGTATCTTCATGTCGTGGGATCCACAGCAACGATAGATATTCCCGAAGACTCGCCAGCCGGCCGTCAACTGCAATCAACGATGGACCTCGGCGTATGTTTTGATGCGCTGCCGGATACAAAGCTTCAGCTCTATAGCCGAGCTCTCAAATTCATTTTACCGGCGGATGCAATAGATTATGTTGCCCGAAAACCACGATCAGTGCTGGTTTACTTCAAGAAAAAGGAACATGCTGACCTTGTCTTGACAGCAGGACTGACCATTAATGATGTACATCTACTACCACAACCAGTCGCGCACCGCTCCGTGCAGGTGACTTTCTACCCTGTCCCGCCAGAGGTATCTGATACAATTCTTTGCACGTTACTCAGTAAGTTCGGCCGAGTAGTCGGTCCCATAACAACCCTCTCGGCGGCACCCAGAGACCCAGAAGACAAAGCCATTCGTGGCTTCCGTCGCACCGCTCGTGTGCTCTTTCCGTCTGATACTCATCTTCAGGCCTGTCCAACTGTCCTTCACGTGCGATGTGGGCAACAGCGACGTCGTATCGAGATCATCACTTCTCAGCATTGCACCCTTTGTCAAAGTGAGAGTCATGTGCGAGCCAATTGCACTCGTGCTGTTTCCATAACCGTGCCAAGTGCTGTGGCACCTTCTGTCCCTCCTGTTACTGCTGTGTCAACGTCTCCACACGAGTGGAAGGTTGCAGGACCCAGATCTTCCCGACGTCGGCCTGCAGACGTTGGTCGACAAACGTCTTTGGCAGACTCACTTTCAGTTACAGATCGGAATTTTCCCACGCTTCCTACGGCACCCCCGCAGCGTATACTTTCTGCTCCTACAGATTTACCTGCTGATATGTCGTCGGTGTTTACCGTTTGCAGATCCAGCAGCCGAAACCCTTTCCAGCACAGAAACTTCTATACCAGCTGGTTCCTCCACGATTTTTGGCAAACGCAGTGTCTCCTCACGGAAGAAGTTGAAGAAGTCTAAAACGTCCTCATCCCCGCACTTGTTCACTAGGCGGTCTAATCGCCCGGTTACTCGCGCAATCTTCTCTCGACGTGGCATTTCGTCTTCTCAAGTACAAGCCTGGACTGAACCAGAGACGGAGGATGTTTCTCCCTCGTTAGAGGACTTCACTAATCTCCTTCAAGAGAATGCTTTCCCCGCTGAGCCGCTGCCTTACGTAGATCTTCTTGAATATTTAGTGAGTCCCACCAGCACGGCCACTGCCCGTGCTTTTTTACTAAAGTATGAAGCTGCCCTACCTCGGGTTCTCAGTCAACTTGATTCTCTTTTGCACACTCTTCGGCGGAACGTCGATGACATTCCGTGGGGTCTGGGTTTTATCCAGCGCCTACATGTTCTCGCTACTGCAAGTCAACACATCTTACATCCGCCGAAGGACCTAAAAGTTCAAGGTCACGTCACTTAATTGTCGCGGTTTTGCGACACCACTTGCGAACGCCTTAGCCTATGAGGACCTTTCCCCACTGAGTGCGGACGTGCTACTTTTACAAGAGACGAACTGTCACCCTACAACTTTGTTTACTCGCTGGCGATCATGGAATTTTGCTTTCCACCACGCATTCAGCTGTTCATCATATGGTGGTATTGCCGTCGGGGTACGCTCGACTTTTCGCTCTACGATGACTCTCTTCTCTGTAAAAAATCTCTGTCGTGATCTCTTACAACAAGTCACGTTCACTATTCAAACGGAGAGGTTTCATATCTTTAACATCTACGTGCCAAACACCTCCACTTATGTGTCGGAGCTTTTTCTGTGCTTTCGCGGTGCTCTGTCTGGTATACCTGCCACCGACCGAGTTCTCGTTGGTGGCGACTTTAATTGTACTCTACACATTCAACTTGATCGTTCCCCGCCTTCACGCGAACATCGTGCAGACCTTGTACAGCAGCTACAGTCCCTCGTTTTTGATTTCTCACTGATAGATGTCCATCGACACTTATATCCGACTACACCCTCCCATACCTGGCGTGCATCTGGTGCAATAAACCCGGCCACGGCCAGACTTGACAGGTTTTATACCACGCCCATACTTCTTCCAGCGATCTCTGCATCCTGTTGCCAGCCCACTGCGTCGTCCGACCATTGCGCCATCACTCTCACAGTGTTCCACACTCATGCACAGCACAGGACAACCCGGCCGTGGACATTTGATGCCGCTCTTTTGGATGACGCCGCCATTTCCTCTCCGAATGGCGCACGCAACTGCAGTCTGCGCCGTGTGCCCTGACTTTCTGGCTGGAGGTAAAACATCGCCTCCTGCTTCATGTGCGAAATCAGGCTTTTACGATCACGACGCTACAGAGGATGCGGTTGGATCACATCCGTACGATGCTTTCCCTTATAAATATGGCTGACCCTCTTTTTGCTGTGTATAAGGCTGAACTGAATTCTCTCCTAGTCCCACTCGCGCAACAGGTCATTCGGCGGCTGAGATTACAGCATCTCGCGCCCGATGCCTGCACTTATGAGTTTCTTTCCAATCTTGAATCTAAGCGTCATGCCTCTGCTTCAATTCGCCATCTCCGCCTCTCTACTGGCGAGGTATCCTCTGACCCAGTTACTCTTTGCTCTGTTGCCCGCAGCTATTTTACAACGAAGTTTTGTGAGACTCCTCCTCCTTCCAGCACTGCCTTATCTGGTCTACACTCTGCTTTACCTCAAGTCCCCTCTTATTTTTCTGATTCTCTCCTCCGGCCTCCCACGCTAACAGAGATTTCCGAGACGTTTTCTTCTCTAAACTCCAAGGCTGCACCTGGCCCAGATGGACTTCCTTTCTGTTTCTACAAAGCTTTCCTCCCAGCCCTCCTTCCTTTTCTGCTTAGTGCTTTCTCCGCTGCTTTCCACCTATCCACCCTTCCGAGGAGTTTCACAACTGCCCATATAGTCCTCTTCCCAAAGAAGGGTGATCTCCTAGACTTGGGGAACTGGCGTCCCATCTCACTTCTGAATCTTGATTACAAGCTTTATTCTAAACTACTCTCGCGCCGTATTAATCCAATCCTCCCCCACATCCTGTCCTCTCACCAGACCTACACTGTCCCAGGGCGCTCCATCTCGCATAACATTCAACTTCTCAGTGACTTAATCCATCTCGCTCGATCTCGCTCTGAACCTCTTGCTCTGCTGTCTCTCGATCAACAATCCGCCTTTGATAATATTTCTCACGCTTACCTCTCGTCTACACTTTATAGTTTCGGGTTTCCACCTCCTTTTGTTTCTGTTCTCCTCTCCCTCTATCAGGACGCCACTTTCCACGTCAGGTTGCCCACCCTTCTCACAGCGCCAATTCCTTTCCGTCGCGGCGTCCGGCAAGGCTGCCCCTTGTCCGGACAGCTCTTTGCTCTTGCGATCGAACCTTTTCTCCGCTCCGTTCACAGATCCTTCTATGCTTCTCTGCCTCCAGTGGTCGCCAGCACTCGCCATCATATTGTCACCTATGCTGATGACGTAACTTTTTGTGTTCGACAAGATGCACAATTCTGCAAACTTCGCCACCTCTACACTAGGTATGCCTCTTGTTCTAGTGCCACGCTAAACGAGTCAAAAAGCACTGGCTTGTGGTGTGGGTCGTGGGCTAGTCGAACCGACTCTCCATGGGGAGCCGAATGGTCCACATCCTCACAGCGTTTTCTAGGAGTGCACCTGGGCAAACCTCCTACAGCCTCGACGATAACGTGGAATGCACTGCACCCCCGCCTGCTGCGTACGGCTGCCAACTGGAGACAAGCACAGTTCTGCACTTCTCTGTACCAGCGTGCCCAGATCACTCGAACATATTTGTTATCCATGTGCACGTTCTCTTGGCTTGCGTCCAAACAACCTGTCTATCGTCTTCTTGCAATCACCCAGTGCCAAACCAATATCGTGTGGGCTGGTCATCATTGGGTTAACGCTTCACTTCTCAGCTTGTCTCCTCAGAATGGCGGTATTGGACTGCTTGACGTGCGGTTATACTATCAGGCATTCCGAGTGTCTGCATTTCTTCGCCTTCTTGCTTCACCTGTTCTGCCTGCGGAGACAACCCGGGACGTCACTGTCTCCCCGCGTAATCCCCACCTTACTTTTTCTTTCCTATCTATTAATGGATCACTGCCCCCTCCTTTCCAACTTACCTCCTGTCTATCGGGAGGCTATCACCTTGCTTCGCTCTTTCCCTCTGTCTCGCTCTCCACCAGCTACAACCTCCGAACTACTCTCAGAACCTCTATTTTTCTCCTCCGTCATTCATCCTCCGCACCTCCCCTGTTTTGCTTTCCCCACCTGGCTCCGCGCCGGAGTAGTCACAGTCCGAGACCTTGTCACCCCTGATTTTCTCTGGCGCTCCTTCTCCGACTTTCCTCCTGCTATTCGTGCTCTACCCCATGCTCTTCAGGTTCACACCTCCTTACTCTCATCCCTTATTTCTCTCTTTCCCGATCTTGCTTCCCCCGCCGGTCTCGTTCCCGTTCTATCCGCGTCTCTCCCCCTCCCCTTTTTCTTGTCGGCTCACGGCTTAGATCTTCCGATTTTCTCCTTCTCCACATCCGCTCTTTACAGATTTCTCTCTCTCTCCCGCTCTTCTACGCCTACACCTATCCCTGATATCCCGTCTTCCGCTCTCTCTGCTGTGTGGTCTGCCACCCTCTCTCCTCTATCTACACCCACAGAGATCAACACCCACTGGTTCTTCTTACATAACCGTCTTCCCGTACCCTCAATCTTGCACCGGATGACCCTTCTTTCCTCCCCACTCTGCCCTTTCTGCGCCGGGGAGGCAGATGTGAGTCATGTCTATCAATATTGCACTATACTGCTACCAATGCTGAATCTTGCCTTTTCGATTGCGCAAAGATCCTGTACAACTGATCTTTCCTTCAGTGCTTACCGAACGCTGTTGCTCAACCTTGTGCCTCCAATCAGACTCCCTGTAGTCTGCACCTACATTTTTGTGCTAGTGAAACACGTTATATACGTCTATCATCAACAGTGTCGTGCTCGGGAGGTGCCTCCTACGGTACTTCACGTAAGTGCCGCGTTGCTCAGTTTTTTCGGGAATGTCTCCTTTCTCGATTACGCCTTGAGTATCACACCGCCGTTGCTCGACAAAGTGAACCAAGCTTCTTCTCTACATGGTCCCCAGCGGCCCCATGGTTCGCTGGGACACCGACTTCATTGCATCTTACAGTTGGTGCTTGTATGACTATTTAACAGTTAACTCAGTGACTCTTTATCCGAACCTTCGTCACACCTGCTCATCAATATATGTCTTATCTCCACGAGATTCCTGAACATCTATTTCCATCTGAATGTCATGCAACTATAATGTCTCTTTGTTTCTACAGTCATCTGTACATATCCCATTTCTATGTCACAATTATCGGTCATTCTACTTTTGCTCGTCTCATGTACATGTACTTTGTCTTGTTTTCATAACGGTGCCGTTGCGTCTTCAAGTGAACCCAGCTTCTTCTCTCCATGGTCCCCAGAGGCCTTGGGGTTGTTGGGACTCCACCTTCGCTGCACAGTACAGTTCGTGCTCATAAGACTATATTATAACATTTTACTCTGTGCTGCTCTACCTGAACCCTTGCCATATCTACTCAACCTAGTGTGTACGATCTCCTCAAGATTTGTTTACATCTAAATGTCATGTATATATTGTAAATAGGTATCTACTGTCATCTGTAAATAGTGCATTCATGTGTCACTGTTTTTTTTTGAGACGTTTTTCTCTTGCTCGTCTCATGTACATTCCTTGAATAAATACTTTGTGAACACCATGAGATAGTATACCAAATTTGGTGGTTCTAAATTGAAAACTGTAGATTTTGCGAATTTTTATATGAGGGGGGCCCTTACCCCCGGGCTCCAACCCCTTCCAAAAACCGTCTAGCGTCTAAGTTAGAGTACCATGAGATAGTATACCAAATTTGGTGGTTCTAAATTGAAAACTGTAGATTTTACGAAATTTTTTATGAGGGGGCTCCGACCCCGCGGGCTCCAACCCCTTCCAAAAACCGTCTAGCGTCTAAGTTAGAGTACCATGAGATAGTATACCAAATTTGGTGGTTCTAAATTGAAAACTGTAGATTTTACGAAAAAGTGTTTATTTGGGGGCGGTCTGACCCCCCGGGCTCCAACCCTTTCCAAAAACCGTCTAGCGTCTAAGTTAGAGTACCATGAGATAGTATACCAAATTTGGTGGTTCTAAATTGAAAACTGTAGATTTTACGAAAAAGTGTTTATTTGGGGGGCGGTCTGACTCCCCCCGGGCTCAAACCCCTTCCAAAAACCGTCTAGCGTTTAAGTTAGAGTACCATGAGATAGTATACCAGATTAGGTGGTTCTGAATTGAAAACTGTAGTTTTTAGAAAATTTTGTATGTGGGGGGCTCTCACCCCCGGGCCTTGACCCGTTCCAAAAACGGTCTGCCGTCTAAGTTAGAGTACCATAAGATAGTATACCAAATTTGGTGGTTCTAAGATGAAAACTGTCGATTTTACGAAATTTTCTATGAGGGGGGGGGGGCTCTGACCCCGCGGGCTCCAACCGCTTCCAAAAACCGTCTAAGTTAGAGTTTCATGATACCAAATTTGATGGTTCTGAAATGAAAACTAGATTTTACGAAAATTTTGTATGTACGGGGGGGGGGGGGGGGAGCTCTGACTACCCGGGCCTTGACCCGTTCCAAAAACCGACAACCGTCTAAGTTAGAGTACTATGAGATAGGATTTGATCAGGGAGCAAGACGTTCGAAATCGTACGTTTTCCTGCATTCGTTTTGTATGTAACCAAAATCTGTAAACGCGACGAATTGACGTAGTCGACGAATTTGTCCGCGACGAATTGACGCAGTCGACAAATTGACGCGCGACGAATTAACGCGCGACGAATTAACGCGCGACGAATTGACGCAGTCGACGAATTGACGCACGCGACGAATTGACGTAGAACCGAGACTAATATGCTTCGGTGGTTTGGCCATGTTGAAAGAATGAATGATCAGATGCTTACTAAGAAAAAATTTTCAGCCCAAGTGGCAGGAAAGAAAGGCAGAGAAAGGCCAAGGAAGTCATGGGAGGATCAGATTGAGGAGTGTCTGCATGAGAAAAAGATCATGAGTATGATGTATAGAAGAACTTGTGTGCGTCGTGTGATGGATGTCAGTGAAGCCCGAGTTGTGTGTCAGGATCGCTGTTAATGGAGGAGTTTGATATGGCAACAGTAAGTAAATAATCTTTAACATTATCTAGTAGTTTATCGTTTCTTTGTGGAGCTAACCTCTGAATCCCAGAGAACAGCTTAGTGATATGTATGTATGTATATTACGGCCGGATTTTTCGTTATATTGATGATCTTATTGTTTTTAATAATCCGATCTTCAATATTCAAGCTCAACATATATATCTATCAGCTATGACACTTGAAAAATCTTCCATGCAAGATGGTTATATACATAATTTGGATATTGATATTTCTTTTACCGATGGTAGGGTATTGTTACAAATGTCTACGATAAACGTCGTAATTTTCACTTCAGAATTAACTATTATTCATACTGGCCCTCATATATATCCATTTCCGTGCATCGAAACCTTGTTATTTCACAATTAGCTCGAATATGTAAAATTTGCAATAGTCCAGCTAACGTCTTAACAAATTTCCGTATCCTATATTTTCAATTGCATAACAATCGACTTCCAATTCGGTTCCTGAAAATATATTTTCAACAGTTTTAAACATCCCCAAATGATACACTCTGTAAGATTTGATGATTTTACGAAGTCAGACACTCGGTACAATTGATTACGTACCGGTTTATGTTTACGGAAATAAAGTTCATACCGTTTAGGCACGTTAGAAATATTTTATGTTTTGTTAAAATACAGTAGCGCTTTCGAAACTATATCGCTTCATCATCACATGTATAAAATAAAATACAGATTCTTTAAATTACACACTATTCAAAATACTCCTTGAGGTTACAACGGCAAGTAATATATTTACATGATGGTTATGATTTCGAACACTAAGGCGCGTGTTTGATTTAAATATTAAATTGTTGTGGAAGTAAGCTATAAATGTTGTGGAAGTTAGCTATTTTCAACAGTTCCTTACCAACTACATTACAGCCATGCACACAAATTTCGACCTTCACACCATTATTAACCCATGATCCTACAATGTTAATTTGCAGGGCTTTCAAAATGATGTTTGATGGATCACTAACAGCTGCCAACACTAACCTCCTTTCCTTCATCCCCCCTTTTTTCTTTTTTTAGATTTCGCGCACTATTTTACCCCACACACTACGTCACCATATATGCGTCACACCAAACACTATGCTTATTTATATGCTGTTCGACGTCTCTTCTTTTCGTTTCTTTGTTCAGTCTTGTGGGTATTTGGTTTCCAACTTACCTTTCACGCACATCAGAAAAGCTTATCTCGCCATGTACTGGTACTCTCCCTGATGACAACAGTTCTTTTTTTTTTTGATTGGAGGTTTAACGACCACCGTGAGCAACTCAATGGGCTATAAGCAGTCGCCCATCCCTAATTTAGGGTCACTGGTTCCAGGGAAAGGAGAGAGCCAGTGCCGTAAGACAAACACAACATCCATGCCTCACCGGGATTCGAACCCGGACCCCTTACGGACGAATGATCAGAGGCGAGTGACTTAGACCACTGCGCCACCGGGGCGGCTGACGACAGTTCATGGTACATCGTTTTATGTTTCATTATTTGTTCTTTGTTTATTTGTCGAGGTTTTTTGCATCGTGGTATTCTACACTTCATATGTTGATACAACGTTTGACCATCTGCTGCATGCGCTACCTTCGAACGTAAGCTATTTCATCTTTTTTTGTGTCTCGATTCTGTTCAGTTTTTGGGCTTTTATAGTTTTGACTCGTTCTTATGATACATTTTTGCAACTACCCCATCAGAGCTGCAGAGTATGATCCAGGAACTTGCTGACAAGAGTAAAGAAGTGGGATTAAAAATGAACTTTCGGAAGACAAAAGTGATGTTCAATGCTTTTACAAGAAATGAAGATTTATCGATTGATATAGAAAAACTGGAGATAACAGATACGTATGTTTATCTTGGACAGCAGATATCAAGTGAGGGTCACATTGATGAAGAAATTAATCGGCGTACAAAACTTGCCTGGAGAGCTTTTGGAAGAAACAGCATAATTTTCAAGAGCAATATGCCATTATGTCTTAAAAGAAAAGTGTTTGATCAATGCATCCTTCCAGTGCTTACGTATGGTGCAGAGACGTGGACCTTAACTAAAAGAGACATACAAAGGCTGCAGACAACTCAAAGCAGCATGGAGAGGTGCATGCTTGGTGTAACCAGGAGAGATAAGAAGAGGAACACATGGATCCGAAAAATGACAAGAGTGGAAGACCTCATGATCAGAGTTAAATCCCTGAAATGGCAATGGGCTGGACATACTGCCAGAAGGACAGACCATAGATGGACAGCCGAAATTTTAGATTGGATTCCAAGGGACAGGAAAAGACCCAGAAAAAGACCACATGGGAGATGGGTGGATGAAATTCGTAAATATGTGGGAGTGGCATGGAGGAGACTGGCACAAGACAGACCGTTGTGGAGGAAACTTGGGGAGACCTTCGTCCAGCAGTGGATTGATAATGGTTGACAATGATGATGATGATGATGTAATGTGCCATCCAAGAGAACTGTTATTCGCTATTTTACTAAAAGATTTTTTCCTTGGACTACAGACAAAGAAATTGATCAGTGGTTCGCTAAATTACATTTATCTTTTTTTTAGTTTTTGAAACTTTCCGTTTGCGCTTGTTGTCCAAGTGAATGATAAAAACAAAAGCATTCGGCAATCAGAAAGGTTTATTTTCTTTCTCTTAATTACGATCTAAGCACCAGAAATTATCCGTTCTACTTCCGAAATGTATTGAAAGCACTAAAATTCTGAACACTTTGCTCCAATCATTTGATTTAAAATTACTTACATACTCGCATATTAAAAAGTAAAAACCAAAACTGAGTTCTTAGAGATTTTTTTGCTCATGTCTGAAATAAGGAATGCACCGAAAAATTAAAGCTAAAATACAAGGAAGAATTACCTAGACCTTCAAATCAGTGCTGTTTGACCCGGGGCATCTTCCTCATTTTAACAATGGGTCTTAGTAAGGAGACTTCGTTCCCTTTCAGTCCCCGCACGACCTACCTTCCCACTGCTAATCTATCCCCAATGCATCTTAATGAGCGAGAGGGCATGGTTTAGTTCCTAATGGAGGAATGATGATGCGCATTTTTGCGTGCTCGCCGCTTTTGAACAGGTTTTCGATTAACGTATTATTGCGTCGCTGCCGTTTTTGAACAGATAATCGGTGAACGTATATATGCTGGCTTGCCGCCTAGAGGGTTAAATACAAGACCGTAGCTAAATAATTTGGTCAAGCATTTGGATAAAAAGCATTTTAGCAAATGAATATTGTTGAGGTCTACTTTAAAAGTGAATTTTTTTTTACATCTCTGCCCATAATGGTAACAGTAAACATTTCTTTTTTCATACTCGTTTTCTGGAGGAATAATATATACATATATATATATATATATACACCGCTGGCCACCCAAAATGCAACACCAAGAAGGACACGAGACAGCAAAGCCAGATTTACTGGACACATAACAACAGATACAAAAATGAAACGATTGAGCTTACAGGCCCGTGCGACTTGCGGAACACGCAGACATCAATAGTTTGTGTGGCCCCCATGGCTGGCAATAACGGCCGCTACAACGAACGAAAGAGGTTTTGGTTGTGGGATTGGGGTATGTCGGTCCAGGCTGCTTCCACACGTTGCTACAGTTCATCAGGCATAGCCGTGGGTGGTGCTTGCCGGGCCACTCGGTTGCCGATCAGCGACCAGATGTGTTCGATGGGTGACATATCGGGAGAACAGGCTTGCCACAGCAGCAATGACACCTGGTGAGCCGTGAAGAACTGTTGCACAATGCGTGCCACGTGCGGGCGCGCATTGTCTGTTATAATGTGGCCGCTGGCAGGTCCTGCAGGTAAGGGAGGACTACAGGCTCCAAAACGTCGGAGATGTAGCGGTGGCTGTTGAGTGTACCAGCGATGCGTACCAGAGGGGTGCTGGTGTCATATCCAATTGCGCCCCAAACCATAACGCCAGGCGACGGACCGGTATGGCGATGCATAATGCAGGCGCCATACAGTCTCTCGCCACAGTGCCGCCACACGCGGATTCGACCATCGTAGTATTGCAGGCAGAAGCGGGATTTGTCGGAGAAGACAATGTCGTGCCGTTCCGTAGTCCAGGTGCGGCGTCCAACGGCACACTGCCGCCTCACTTGCCGGTGGTGTAACGTCAATGGTAATCGGAGCAATGTGCGCTGTGCGACAAGTCCCCGCTCCTGCAGACGACGTCGAACGGTACGTGCTAATACAACATATTGCTCTAACGTTCGTGATGTGGTGATACGAGCCGTCAATGCCCACCACACAACATGCCGGTCCTTACATTCGGTGGTGTGCCGCGGCTGCGGCAATCGCTCACGCCAGTCCGTCCGTCCCTCCTGCACCCACCGAATTCATACTCGCCTCACTGTGGCTGGACGTCGTCTTACGCGGGCGCCGATGTCTCGGTACGATTAACCACTGTCGCTATAAGCCACTATTCGCCCTCTGTCGAACACCGAAACGTGCTGGAATGACTGCCGTATTCTGAGACAGGGCGCCAAGAAGCTTCCCACGCACAGGTCCGGCAGCACAACACACTTCCACCCCGCTTTCTGTGCATCCTTCTTATAGTGCTTCTCGGTGGCGTGCCGGGCGCACATGATTTGCACATGCCCTGCAATGCTAATCGTTTGCATGTCCTCTCGCGGGCGACGCATGCTGCGAATTTCAGGCCAATCGGATGCTTCTTTCTTGGTGTTGCATTTTGGGTGGCCAGCAGTATGTATACACTGAAGGAAAAAAATCCCAACACCACGAAAAAATAGTTGTAGAGGAATGAAATGGCGGCAATACATTTGTATAGGTAACATATTTAATCGATTAAGGTTTCAAGATCACAGCTTATTGTAAGGGCGAGAAGAGCCCTTTTAAATGTAAAATGCTGGTACATTAATAACCGGTGTAACCGCCAGAATGTTGAATGCAAGCACGCAAACGTTCATGCATTGTGTCGTACAGGTGCTGGATGTCAGTTTGTGGGAGGGAGTTCCATGCCTGTTGCACTTGGTCGGTCATACAGGGACGGTTAATGCTGGTTGGGGGTGACGCTGGAGTTGTCGTCCAATGATGTCCCATACGTGCTCGATTGGTGAAAGATCTGGTGATCTAGCAGGCCACGGCAACATGTCGACACTCTATAGAGCATGTTGGGTTACAACAGCGGTATGCGGGTGAGCGTTATCCTGTTGGAAAACACCCCTGGAATGCTGTTCATGAATGGCAGCACAACAGGTTGAATCGCCAGACCGACGTACAACTGTGCCGTCATGCAGAACCGGCTTTCATCAGAAAAAACAACAAATCTCCACTCCGTCCTCTAATGAGCTCTAGCTTGACACCACTGACGTCGCAAACGGCAGTGGTTTGGAGTAAGTGGAATGCACGCTACAGGGCGTCTGGCTCGGAGCTGACCTTCAAGTAACCGATTTGTAACAGTTCGTTGTGTCACTGTGGTGGCAACTGCAGCTCGAATTGCTGCCGCAGACGCGGTACGATGCGCCACGGCCATACGCCGTACACCGTACACGGCGGTTGTCCCTTTCAGTAGTGCCACGTGGCCGGCCGGAACCCGATCTTCTTGAGGCAGTACCTTCCCTTGACCACCGCTGCCAACAATCATGCACAGTGGCTACATTCCTGCCAAGTCGTTCTGCAATATTGCGGAAAGAAAATCCACCTTCTGGTAGCCCTATTACACGACCTCGTTCAAACTCCGTGAGCTGTTGATAATGGCTTTTTCGTCTTCTTAAAGGCATTCTTGACTAACATCAACACCCTACGTCGAATCTCAACGATAACTAACGCTCACGAACGTTACAGCGCGTATTTACAGCAAACCTGCTTTGCCTGTTCCGAGGGGCGCTACTAACGCCACACGTATTCGCCGAGCGCAAAATTTGCATAGACGTCATCTTACAGATGTACTCTCACCGCCTACCAACTGTCGTTTATCTAACACAACCCCTTCTTGGTGTTCGGATTTTATTTTCCGTCAGTGTATAACAGCTAAAAACAATGACAAAGTCTTTGAAAAACATTCTCCCACGATCGTTCATTCCTGTTACTATAGTTTTTGACTGAAAAAAAAAAAAAGAAAAGCATAAGGAATCCGCATGTTGATTTTCAGATTTAAAAAACGGAAGCTACAACCGCGTAATAATTTTATTTCTCATTCCTTTAATTAAAAAAAAATATGTTAAGCGTTTGCAGCGATATGTTACATTTGCGATGCAATTTTTCACTGTAATACCGAAATTCTAAAACAACGATCGTGACCATCGGATATATGCTCCGATGCGCCCAGGCCGGGGCCGTCGAGATCATGTGAGTCACTTCGTTCCTCACCGGGCCCAAGCATAGGTTTTGTGACGTCACGAAAAGGATCCTTTCAGTCCAGCGTTGTCGCAGCCATTGCTTCTCTACAGAAGAGAAGTTTCATGCTGGGCTTTCATGTTTAACTGTCATCTGAATTTTGCGAACAATATTGCATTTTTTGTATGTTGTTTCTTCTACAATATTCGCTAGTAAGCACTCATTCAATTTGATAAGACAACACTACGCGAAGATCATTGCGTTTGTTTACATCGTGTTTTGTTGACAAAACGATCGGTAACAGATCTTGGCTGCAGCTTTTGCGAAACTCAAGAGTTAACCGATGTAAAAACAAATATAGGAAGGAAATATACACTGTTATTAGATTGGGGAAATAGGATTTCCAAGTTTTTGGCAATAGAGTGGAAAATCTGAGTTGATAAAATGCCCGGGTGAAACCAGATTTACGAGAACAGCGAAAATATCCCTACTTAAACACCTTTTTAAAAATAAATCTACATCTGCATTCAAAAATATTACGTACTTCTAGTACATATCACTGTCATAAAAACACATACATATGTAATAAGTTAATGAGTTTTAAGTAGTAAATGAAACAGGAATGCATAAATGATAAACAAATTTACCTTGGCTTCTGAAACGTGCATACTGCAGCCAAATACATATATGTATGCAATTTAAGACAAATTTATATTTTACATTACATTTATTTATTACTAGACAAAAAATTCATCAAGGACAAAATATGGAGTTAGTTGCTAACGAAGCATGTGTTCAAGAACAGGGAATTTGCAAAAAGATCTCATCACTGGGAAATCTGATCAAACAAGGTATGGTTATTCAACATTTCAGAGAGATTAATTTTAGCTAATGATGGAGAACATTGCTAATAGCAGCCCATATGCTAATTCACATGTAACCTATTTTTTATGGTCACAGAAATTAGTCTCGGGTGCATGGGGAAAATAGTTCATATTTTCTTCAATCAGATTATGGTACTGAATCTGCTTTGGTTTATTGTTATACGTGTAACATCTTCAGTACCAAAATCTGATTGTCCAAATTTTAACTTGTGCTGGCTGTTGCTTCGGATAGCCTGTTTCATCTTCTTAGTTAAGTAATAAAGTTTTCACAAAAGTAATTGGCACAACATGTATACTCATAAATTTTATGCTGTTATATTTTCACCTCAGCTGCATTAAAGTTTTTTCCCCCATTTTTGTCGTCAAAATGCCTAGAAGCAAGCTGCCTTTCATCCTAATTATATCGCAAATTGTGGAAAAATATATCTGAATTATTACATTCTAATGGGAGCTCAGTTGCATCTCTAGTTATACAAGACAAAAAGTGAATAAATGAGCAAATTAGAACGTGAAGAATTTCTTTGAAAATGTAATTAAAAAATAAAATAAAAATAAGCTTACCCACAAAGTATTTGTTGCTTGAACTTCAGATTTGCTTATCGGTGCAATTCAGACCATTAAAACAAATATTCGTAATGGATATTTTCTTATAGAAATCCACTACAAAGCATTTAATTCAAATAGTCAATAGTTCACTCTCCAGGTGACATTCTTCATTGGCTGCAATGTGCTCCACAGTAAGTATTGTCTATCCTCTTGAAAGCTTGTCCTCCAAATTTCTAATGAGATGACAAAAAAAAAAAAAAGAGGAGGGGGAAAGGTACGTGGATACACAACAAGAATACCAGAGGGATCAGACATGCAAAAAAATCATTTCCAAAATATTAGGCACAAGGGATTTATGCTAAAGTACAAAACAGCACACGCTACAAGCTAATCAAACACATTGTAAGCTATAGAATTATGCATCCAAAGAGCTATTGTGTCCTAATCAGGATTCAATCATATCTTTAGTTACACAAGACTTGAATAAATGAGATAATTAGAACATCAACTGTGAGCAATTAAATGAAGGTAAATACAGGAAACACTTTGGCTTACTGGTTAGAGAAAAACCTCAGTTGCGAAGAAATTACAAAGACGCTTTAATTAAATTTGGTATCAGCACAGTAATATCAACAGCACAACCAAATATCAGGACTTTTTTTTTTTTTTTGTTTTTGTTTCTGTTGTTGAAATGCATGCCCCTCATTTTACAAGGCAGAGCAAAAGTAATAAACAAAAAACAGTAGAAACAAAAATGGTATTTAATTTATTCATGGAAAATTAATTGTTATGTATGAATGACATCCAACAATTGTATTCACAAATTCTTGCACTTCCAATTGCCTTTTCTAAGACACCTACATGCCCCTACCCTAGTTCTGTTGCTGATACATGAAGAGATCTCATTTTTTTGTCCCTGTACAATTGAGGAATGGTTTTCGATATAAAAAAATTCAACAACTGCTGCACAAGCCTGTGACATACAGCCTGCAATGAATTCAATGAGCTTCTACTTTATTTATGATAAAAAAAATCTCATTTTAAGTGGGATGATTACTTTTGCCTCACAATATTAATTGAACAAAGCTACACTAATGTGCTGAGATATGGCAATATTGTCAAAAATAATGCTTGGTACATACAAGCAATGTTAGATTAAAACATTGCTTGATTACAAACTGCATGTGGCTTTTGTATGGAAATGCCTGCAAACAATTTATAATATGTTGGTATAACTGTGCAGGTATTATTATACATTGGAACATGCACATGTGTAAGCAATATTTGAATCATTACAGGTGAACTGCACTTAAGGAAAAAAAAAAGGTTTTAATGTTGCAAGATTTATACCACATGGCAGCATAAATTGATATACAGTAAGCAAAACTGGAGAAGCTATGCATATAATAACCTTCTAAATACCTAACTTTCCTAATTATCTCCTTCATTCTCTGAAAAATTTCCACAGAAATATAATATGCATTACAAAGTATGCTATAACACATAATCTGGGCACAAAAGGAATTCTAATGCCTTCAAATTCCTCGCTTTGTTTAAATAAAATGGTCTAAGTTTTCTTGCTCTGCTATTATTTTTAAACAACCACTCTTGGTGTTTGTAGTTTAAAAATGTTTGTGCATGCCAAAAAATTAGCATTTATGATACTTGTTGAGCACTGTTTTTTTCACAGATTGTAAGTACAGTTTTTAGCAGCTCTTGAAAAGAATAAATCACATTGAAGATAAAAGCATAGTATTTGGAATGACACCCACTGCAAGAGTTTTATATACATACACAGAATATGGCAACCAATAAGTTTTCTTGTTTTACCTACATATTTTTGCACACATCACTAAGCTTACAATTTCAGTTAGTTTTAAATTACCTCAAACCAAACACATACTGTTCCCAAACTGCACACAAAGTTGATATGTATATATAAAAAGAGAACATATTAAATAAGAATTCCCACTGTACCAATTTTAGGCAGCTTCTTTGCAAACCTTGCATTTTTTTTAAATTTTTTTTAATGAAGCACTTTCATGCTGCAGTAATTTCAGCTTTAAATTTGCCAAAAATACTGCAGCATGACAATTCTTTTATTGAAATTTCTATACTACAGATCAAATTTTATTTGCGGACATACACATTTACACCCAAGCAGGTATAAATTTAGTATCGCACTGAAAAATTAATTTTCAGACAACTGAAACAAACACATCAGAATGCACCAGGCATAGGATTAGCTATTATCTACAAAGAATTCAAGGTTGATAGTTTACTTTTGCTTCTCGTTGGGTTCTGCCTGTCATTCCATATCTTACCGTAGTTATTCATAAAAACACGAGGTAGTTACAACAGAAAGGCATTTGCTTTTGTGAACACTGCACAGTCAGCTCCACAACTACATTTTCCCCTTAGAAGTACATCAAAAAAATTTAATTTTTTGAAAGCTAACTGAGCAATTAATTGCTTTAAACTTCCTTGCTTCAAAGTCTTCTTCAAAGGTTTTGCTTATAAGCAAAAACTTTGAAGCAGACTTACATTTAATTTATCTATGAAGCAGACTTACATTTGTTTAATTTTTTTTAAATTAATTGCTGAAAAATTCTAAATGGAATGTGTTACATTATTCACTTTGAATTATTGGGGACATTTTAGTAAACTGTCAGTAAGCTGTATGTACTGACAAACCTCCTGATTTGAGCTTTCAGGTTAAAAATTTCTATCACATGCTAACATTAGTTTGCACTAAGAACATTTTATGTGTTGGCTTACCTTATGGGCTACATAACCAGCAATATAGATTTAAAGTAGAACATGTAGCCTTTGTTACTTTACCACATGTATGGAAAGCTTTACAGAACAGTGTAGGTATTTAAAATGTTTTGTACTGTCAGTGAATTTAAGAGTGAAGTTAGTCTCTTTAAACAACATGTCTCTCTTTGGTTAGAAGATTTAAAGCATATTTCTGCAAGACATTTAATTCACTTAAATGAACAGATGCACTGAGCCAGGTGCTGAAAAAACACAAAAATACCACTTTGTAATCTGATGAATTTTAAATAGGTTGGCAAAATGTATTCAGACTATGCATGCCTTGATGTGAACGCTTAACATTTATCATCCACAGCATTTTAGAATAAAATACGTTTATTCATAAATCTTTTATATTTTCACTGTACACCATGTAACCCCTCCGTTCAGGAAACTCAGGTTTTCTGAACGGAGAGGTTACATGGTGTACAGTGAAATTATGAAAGATTTTAATCCCTATTATGTATAATATTTCTTCAGGAAAATCGTTTCTCAATCTATCCGACAGAAGAAATAATTTCATTCAGGCCTGTGCCTTCACTATTTACCTCAAAAGCTACATAAACTTTCATGAAAAAGGTTTAATGCAGGTGCAACATTTTGTTGTTCAGTTGATGTTGGGTACAAAACGTTTTGTTAAAGTGTCATGAGACTTGTTTCACCACGATTCCTTTCACTCTCACAAATTTGCTTTAAAGGTTGTCAGTTTGAACAACACAATTCTCCAGGGTCAATAGAACATGAGTAACATAAGGTATGATTTGTGGATGTTTGGTTAAACCAATATTTGTTATAGCTTTTACTAAATGAAGAGTGTCAGAAAAAAAAATCTCAGGTCAACGAGGGTGTTTATGTATGGTTTCATTTGGTCACCACACATAGTTTCAAACATACTGCAATTGATTTTGTTGCCATCTAAATTAATACACATATAATTATGAAAGTCTGAATTGTGACACAGCTTTTCTCTTTTAATCTACAAACTGGTTTTCTTGGAAACTGTGGTGTAGTGTAGGGCTAGAAATTTTTCAAAATTGTAACATCCCCAGTTGAGCATGTTTTGTCCAGAAAAATACATGCAGCCCCCCACACATACATATGTAACCCCCCCCCCCCCCGTATACTGTACTATTATTTTTTCTAGTCATTTCAGGAAAAAAGTAAGAAACAAAAAACTTTTATTGTACATCATAAATTGTCCCCCAGCAATGAAATTTGAACGCCTATATGTCACCATATTTCAATAATTGCACCCAGCAGTGAAATATGTGATCGCCTATGGGTCACTCCAAGTCAAATCAAGTGTAACATTTTTTAAAATTGTTACATTTAACTGTTTTTAATGCAACATTTTCCTTCTGTAGGTTCACCAAAGAAGGTAATTGTGTGTCTATGATGCCTATCATATGCCTGAGGTTTACAAAGGCATTTTTGTATTTATGAGCCTATCATCACAAATGAAAATAAATGTCAACCTAACTAGTCAACTGAGTTTATATTGGGGCAATCTGAAAGCTTATTACATGAGATATCACACAATCACATTATGGAAAATTTAGTTCTCAAAGTCGTTTAAAGCTTTTTCTTTTGAGATATCACACAATCACATTATGGAAAATTTAGTTCTCAAAGTCGTTTAAAGCTTTTTCTTTTGAGATATCACACAATCACATTATGGAAAATTTAGTTCTCAAAGTTGTTTAAAGCTTTTTCTTTTGAGATATCACACAATCACATGGAAAATTTAGTTCTCAAAGTTGTTTAAAGCTTTTTCTTTTGAGATATCACACAATCACATTATGGAAAATTTAGTTCTCAAAGTTGTATAAAGCTTTTTCTTTTGAGATATCACACAATCACATTATGGAAAATTTAGTCCTCAAAGTTGTTTAAAGCTTTTTCTTTTGAGATATCACACAATCACATTATGGAAAGTTTAGTTCTCAAAGTCGTTTAAAGCTTTTTCTTTTGAGATATCACACAATCACATTATGGAAAATTTAGTTCTCAAAGTCGTTTAAAGCTTTTTCTTTTGAGATATCACACAATCACATTATGGAAAATTTAGTTTTCAAAATAGTCCATTTTGACTTTAATTTCTCAAAATACACCACATTAATTTTGTTAAACAAAACAGATAGAGAAAGCATCTGAGTAGTGCAAAATTGACTGGGAAATAAAAAAAAAAACATTTCTTTCTAACATGTACACAGGTAGGTCTTTTACATGTTTGATCAGGCATGTATGGAAAAAAACACATGCCCTAGGTGTGTTAAGCAATAACATTTTTGAGTTCTGGTGTAATGTATATTTTGTCCATTAGCAGACTAACAATCTTATCATTCTTTGAATAAAGCTCATGTTGAGAAATGGCTTCCTAGTTTCTTAATTCAATTACTAATCTAAAGCAACTATTATGGGGATTTTACTAGGAAATTTTTTCTTTAATAGCAAATTTTCGGAGAAAACTCTTCTCCTTCAGGCTGTCTTTTTGTTGTCACTTTTTCCTGTCACTATCACGGTTACTGTTTACCTTGACGGTTACGGTTAACCTTGACGGTTTAGGTTATTTTTCAACAAATCCTGCCAGATGTTAGGCAGGGAAAATCCTTTGCAGTCATTGATGATGGAATTTTGATTTTTCTCAATCTCTATTCCTTCTTTCAGCTTTCTTTTTGAAAATTGCTTTGGAAACTGATGACTTTAAGGGAATTCCAATCCATGCTTTTTTATTTGAGTCTTTAAAGAGAATTAGTAAGAAGTACAATATTAGGCTAGCTCCAAGTTTAGAGAACAAAGTAAAAAAAATTTTCCCTAAAATAGTTCAAAGAGAAGAAGATATTTTAAAAATGCAAGGAGTAGTCTATGAAGTAAATTGTAGTTGTGGACTATCTTACATAGGTGAAACGGGTCGCAGACTGGAAACATGTATAGTTGAGCATAAAGCAGCTATAAAAAATTGCTCCAACAAGACTGGATTAGATAGGCATGTTAGAGAAACTGGGCACAGCATGGATTGGAATTCCCTTAAAGTCATCAGTTTCCAAAGCAATTTTCAAAAGAAAGCTGAAAGAAGGAATAGAGATTGAGAAAAATCAAAATTCCATCATCAATGACTGCAAAGGATTTTCCCTGCCTAACATCCGACAGGATTTGTTGAAAAATAACCTAAACCGTCAAGGTTAACCGTAACCGTGATAGTGACAGGAAAAAGTGACAACAAAAAGACAGCCTGAAGAAGGAGAAGACTTTTCTCCGAAAATTTGCTATTAATGAAAAAATTTCCTAGTAAAATCCCCATAATAGTTGCTTTAGATTAGTAATATAATCTTATCATGCTTTTCATGATCTACTTTCTTTTTCAAATAAGCTATTAATGTTACTCGAACGAACCTTTATGGTTTACGGTTCTGCCTGGTTTTCCAAGTACATAGGATGTAGTAGCGTAAGTACATCACTGTTTTTTATCAGTGTGTATGGCAAAAATTAAAGGTAGAAGCCCACACTACAAGATATGTAGCGTACATAACGTGTTGAGGTGGTCAATTTAACTTATTCTGTTAAAAATGTTAGCTTTAAGTTAATTTTTCTGCCTCATCATAGACAGAGTTTTAATTTTTGGTAGAAAAAAATTGTTGGAGAAGCATGTGTGGTAAGTCCAGGTTTCTTCCTAGGAACCACAAGTAAAGAACCATTAATTTGACTTTGAGTTACTGTCTTTTCTTATGACAAAATGCTCACTTAAGTGATTTACATATAATATATTATAGCAGTAGCACTGGGGCTAAAATCTGCATCCATGTTCATTCTTGGGAGGAAAAAATACTGGTGTGCAAGTTTTATCTGTACTAATACTTAAATTTACACATTGGTACACAGCTCTTCTCTCCCCTCTAAAAGCAAGAAGAAACAAGTACTTAACAATGCATAATATAAAAAACACAACAGATTATTCAGACAATCATGCATGGGAAAATGCTTAGTCTTAGAACATACCTATGCTTTACAGAAATGGAATGAACATCAGGTGAAAAAAATTTGGTTCCGTAAATAAAATTTATGACTGACAACTTAATCATGTCATAGCGAAATAATTGATGACCTTAAAATGTTCACTACTTTGAAAAAATGTATGAAAACATCAAATTTTAGAATATGAAAACATGAAATTTTAGAACGACAAACATTTGCAAGTCTTGGAAATCAGTGGACTCACATGGTGTTTTGAAATCGCGATACAATTTTAATTCGAAATTTTAAAGTCATACTTGACTAGAAACCATAAGGACAATAGTGTCGTACGTATTACTACTTACCGAGATGAAGTAAAAATTCCGTAATATGAAACTAGAAGCAGAAATCGACAGACACAATCACATGCCTTCAAGCTTTCACCAACAGACGCTGAAAGTAGGATCCTTTGTGTGACGTCACAACCCAGAATTTCTGTCTGTACTTGGGCCCGGTGAGGAACGAAGTGACTGACGTGATCTCGACGGGCCCGCCCATGCTCTCTGTTTCATAGGCTGCAACAATCCACTGCCAGTGACGTCACAAACCTGTGCGATGTCCTCATGCCCTTAGTTCACCATTTAGCACCTCTAAATTTCTGAAGGTTACTTCATCTTATTCTGAGGCGCCCTCTGTGTCTCCGTCCATCACTCGGTTGCCATTCTGTTATTAATCTGGTCCATCTTTCAGTAAATATAAAATTTTTGTAAATCAGGAAAGCTATGAGGACTATAAAGTATGCACTTTCATTCACTTCAGTTTTGTGGAATTAATTTCGACTTCCGCACCTTTTTTCTGGGGGAATGAGAGGGGGGGATTTTCAGTTGATTTTCTTTTTATAATTAGTTGATTTGCGGCTTCTGGGTTGGCAACATTTGATCGTGTTTGCGACGTTTGTGTATGTTATGTGTTCTGTAACAATGTATTTAATATGATTTACTGTGTTAATAGAGACTTTTAAGAGTGTAACGAGGAAATTTACCCTTCTAAGAATGTTGTCCTGCACCTAATATTATGTTGCAGAATATTTTGACGTAGATAAAAAGCTCTATTGTAATGTTCTAGTTAAACCTGAATGAAAAAAAAATTGCAGTAATAAAAGAAATCCTTTGAATGTAAGTGACACACTACCCTTTATCTTCAGTGTACAGATTCAAAGTGCTGGCTGACCGTGAAAAAATTTTGTTTGTATAAGCATAATATTATCGAATAACAAATTATCAGGTCTTAATATCTAGCAAAGTAAAAATATAATTTTTTGTGAAGGTAAAAATTGCTGAAGAAGTTGCCACCCCCCTGCCCCAAGTTAAGCCTTTAAGTGTAGCTTTGGCTTTTAAATTTCTCTCTACATAAATTTTTTATCTGTTTCTCAGGAAAGAGGAACAAATGTTTTTAAAGAATTTGAGTTATGTGGATCAACAAGAGAAATTTCTCTGGAAACATTTCCAACACTCAGCATTTTACACTAATTCTTAAATCTCTTGGAAATTTGTTTAGAGGTTTTAGAAAATATTCTTTCAAATTTTGTTTGGTGTTTTTGTTTTTCGTTCTATGTTAACATTAAAGTGACATTTTAAAGAATTCCTAATGTTCCTACAGATGTCAGACTGGACACTGTTACATTTCTCTTTGTGTATCCAGACAACACAATTTAAATGAAAGTGACTAATTAATATTGTAAATTTTTTAGGATGGAGTTAATGCTGAAACATTCTTCAGGGAAAGTCACTCAAGAATTAATTACCAAGGAAGGGAAAAAAAAAGCGTACCCATCAACACACAGTGTTACAGATGCAGTTAAAGATCTTTGAGAATGTGAAATATGCTTCCAGAAATACACAAAAGAATCTTGTTTTAAAACACATAAACAACTTCACACAAGTGTAAAATTTTTCCAATGTGATGTATGTTCTGCACAATTCACCCACAAAATTTATTTGTCGCAGCACAAGGTTCTTCACACCAGTGAATAAATAGTCTTACCAGTTTGATGTATGCTTCAAATAATTTGCCCAGAAAGATAATCTTTCATGGCATATGTTTGTTCAAACAGGTAAAAATGTCACCAGTGTGATTGTGCCAAACAATTCACAACAATGGGTGACCTTTTAAAGAATATGTGTTTTCACACCGGTGAAAAGCCTTATCAATGTGTTGTATGCTCCAAACAATTCAATGAAAAGTGTAATTTCTCAAAACATATGGTCATTCATGCAGGTGAAAAGCTTTACCAGTGTTATGTATGCTCCAAACAATTTACCCGGAAAGATAATCTTTCACAACATATGCTTGTTCACACGGGTGAAAAGCCTCACCAGTGTGACATATGCACCAAATAGTTTACCCAGAAATGCCATCTTTTACAGCACATGCTTGTTCACACAGGTGAAAAACCTCACCAGTGTGATGTATGCTCCCAACAGTTTACCCGGAAATGTCATCTTTCAGAACATATGCTCGTTCACACGGGTAAAAAGCCTCACCAGTGTAACATATGCTCCAAACAGTTTACCCAGAAACAATCTTTCACAACATATGCTTGTTCACACAGGTGAAAAGTCTCACCATTGTGATGTGTGTGCCAAACAATTCACTGCAAAAGATGACCTTATAAAGCATATGCGTATTCACACAGGTGAAGAGCCTTACAAATGTGATGTATGCTCAAAACCATATGCCCAGAAAAAGTCTTTCAAATCATATGCTGCTTCACGCAGGCAAAAAGCTTTACCAATGTGATGTATGTTCCAAACAGTTTACCGGAAATGTAATCTTTCAGAACATATGCTCATTCACACGGGTGTAAAGCCTCACCAGTGTGATGTATGCTCCAAAGAGTTTACCCAGAAACATAATCTTTCACTACATAAGCTTGTTCACACAGGTGAAAAGTCTCACCGGCAGGGACGTCGCCAAGGGAATGCCCAACCTGCCACCCACCCAATTCAAAATGTCCCATTTTTAAATGTATTTAACTTTAAAATATAATCTGGACTTTGCCAAGTAATAAGTCTCGTTTTATTTTGTGTTGCCCTACATATTTTCCCCTAGGAAGTGCATTGTTTACATCTCCAAAAAAGTTTGCCAAAATAGTATCAGTAGGGCCATGAAAACTCAGTTGTTATCCACTCTTTGAATTCCTTAGTTTTAAGCCTCCTTTTCCTGTTTGTATGCCCAGGGGGCTTATGAGGAGGTTGATAGGTATTAACTGAGGGGGTCACTTTTAATCGCTCTACTGTTTGTTTTCTTTACAAAATAGGGGATTTCAACACAGAAAGTGGAGCCTAAAGCAACACCAGCACTCTTAACTCTGCCCCAGGACAGTGAAAGTGCAGGAAGTGGCCGAAGACTGCTTTGTCGGAGAGCAGTGTGAGACATAGTTGTTGGCTTGAAGGAAGGAATTTAAGAAGGGGTAGGTATTGTGTCTGCGTTTCATGGTGTTAAAATTTGATTCATATAAACAAAAACGACATTATCCTTTAAACTGTTCAAGTACAGTACCATTTTCGTAAGCAAAAGGCAAAATTTTAAAAAGCAATTTAGAACAATATATTCACAGCAAGGAAAAAGTTGAAGGCTGATAGTGTAGTCACACTTCTATCTTACACCAGTGTTGTAACTAATCAGATCACTGTATGTGTGTCCATGTGGAGTGAGTGAGGATTGCACGAATTCCTTTGTAGCAGGTAGCGAAAAGCGTTAAAAATCCGTTCTTTCAGTTTTTCATAAAAATAAAAAGATTGCCATCAAGCTTGTCCCACCAAAAATAATGCTCGCTTACCCGTTGCCCATCCAGACTTTGAAGTCTAACGATGTCCCTGCTCACCAGTGCGACATATGTTCCGAACAGTTTACCCAGAAAGAAAAAGATTGCCATCAAGCTTGCCCCACCAAAAATAATGCTCGCTTACCCGTTGCCCATCCAGACTTTGAAGTCTAACGATGTCCCTGCTCACCAGTGCAACATATGTTCCGAACAGTTTACCCAGAAAGAAAAAGATTGCCATCAAGCTTGCCCCACCAAAAATAATGCTCGCTTACCCGTTGCCCATCCAGACTTTGAAGTCTAACGATGTCCCTGCTCACCAGTGCGACATATGTTCCGAACAGTTTACCCAGAAACAAAAAGATTGCCATGAAGCTTGCCCCACCAAAAATAATGCTCGCTTACCAGTTGCCCATCCAGACTTTGAAGTCTAATGATGTCCCTGCTCACCAGTGCGACATATGTTCCGAACAGTTTACCCAGAAAGAAAAAGATTGCCATCAAGCTTGCCCCACCAAAAATAATGCTTTCGTCCACCCAGACTTTGAAGTCTAACAATGTCCCTGCTCACCAGTGCGACATATGTTCCAAACAGTTTACCCAGAAAATAACCTTTTACAGCATATGCTTGTTCACACGGGTGAAAAGCTTAATCAGTGTGATGTGCGTACCAAACAATTCACTGCGAAAGGTGACCTTTTAATTGGTATGTGTCTTCACACAAGTGAAAAGCCTTACCAATGTGATGTATGCTCAAAACAATATGGTCAGAAAAGTAGTCTTTCAAAGCATATGCCCCTTCACACAGGTGAAACGCCTTACTAATGTGATGTATGCTCCAAATAATTTATCCAGAAAGGTTTTCTTTCACATCATATGCACCTTCACACAGGTTAGAAACCTCACCAATATGAAGTAATGCTTTGAAGTATTTGTGCAGAAAAGTATTCTTGCACAGCATATGTTTGTTCACACAGGTGAAAAGCTTCACCAAGGTGATTAGTGCTCCAAACAGTTTGACAATAAAAGTTATCTTTCTAAGCACATGCTCATGTGGATGAATAACTACAGCAATGCAATATATCTAACTGAAGAAAACCACTTCTAATTCAATATATTAAGACAATTGAACAATGAGGAAAATTCATCTTATAAATACCTGGAAAAGCGTAATTTTGTGCCACACTTTTTGTTATTGGAATATATAATTTTAATTTTATAAGGGTTGTGCTTTGTTAAGTCCAGTTGCGCAAATAGGACTTCCGAATCTCAGTGCATCTTGTAATTCTAAGATCAGTCCCTTTGGTCTACGGTAACAGCATCTCGGTGCATCTTGTAATTCTACATATCAGTCCTTTCGACCTACAGTAATGGGGCAAACAGAAGTAGCTCTGTATAAATTTCTTCTGAAGTGCTTTTTATGGAAAAATATTGACTACAGTGATGCAGTAGCACAACTTTTTTTTTTCAGTCGAACTTTAGCCGTCAGCCTGTGCCTCACAAATTCTGTCACAAGATAATAAACATATTTTACGAAATTTTAATAGATTTATGCAGTATATCTATAAATTTATTTCCAGTACTTACCACATGCACCACTTGTTATCCATAGGTGTGCTGCTGCTCCGATGAGGCAGTGGTGTAAGCACTGGGTTCTGACTATTTGTCCGAGATGTCTTTGGGTTGAAATCTTGGTGAAGCATGGGTGGATGTTGTGTTTGTCGGACGACACTGGCTTTCTGCCTTCCCTGAAACCAGTGGCCTTAAGTTAGAGATCAGTGACTGCTTATACCCCACAAAGTTGTTCAATGGTGATCATTAAACCAATAAACCGCCAGACAAATAAATAAATAAAAAAACAAAATACCTTTCGAATAGAAAAGCTGGAAAAAAACAAAAGGGTGAACAAAAGCCTAATCTAATGCAATTTGTGCAGCAAAACTGATAAAGGAAATTTGCAAAGTGACTGCTATCGATGGCAACAATTGCATGCTGTGTAACAGAATAGTTGGCTTCCTACAGCATATCGCCTTCTGCAACAGCAAATAGTACTGCCATGGTTGTGGCATATTTTCTGTGAAGCAGGTCTTAAATGAAAACAAACAACATACAGTTGAGTCTTTATTTAGCGAACATCATTCCACTTAAAACCTTCTGCAAGAGCAAATAGTACTGCCAGGGTTGTGGCATATTTCCTGTGAAGAAGCTCTTAAATGAAAACAAACAACATACAGTTGAGTCTTTATTTAACAAACATCATTCCACTTAAAACCTTCTGCAATAGCAAATAGTACTGCCATGGTTGTGGCATATTTTCTGTGAAGCTCTTAAATGAAAACAAACAACATACAGTTGAGTCCCTATTTAGCGAACATCATTCCACTTAAAACCTTCTGCAATAGCAAATAGTACTGCCATGGTTGTGGCATATTTTCTGTGAAGAAGCTCTTAAATGAAAACAAACAACATACAGTTGAGTCTCTATTTAACAAACATTATTCCACTTAAAACCTTCTGCAATAGCAAATAGTACTGCCATGGTTGTGGCATATTTTCTGTGAAGAAGCTCTTAAATGAAAACAAACAACATACAGTTGAGTCTCTATTTAACAAACATCATTCCACTTAAAACCTTCTGCAAGAGCAAATAGTACTGCCATGGTTGTGGCATATTTTCTGTGAAGAAGCTCATAAATGAAAACAAACAACATACAGTTGAGTTTCTATTTAACAAACATCATTCCACTTAAAACCTTCTGCAATAGCAAATAGTACTGCCATGGTTGTGGCATATTTTCTGTGAAGAAGCTCTTAAATGAAAACAAACAACATACAGTTGAGTCTCTCAAACAGCATACAGTTGAGTCTCTATTTAACAAACATCATTCCACTTAAAACCTTCTGCAATAGCAAATAGTACTGCCATGGTTGTGGCATATTTTCTGTGAAGAAGCTCTTAAATGAAAACAAACAACATACAGTTGAGTCTCTATTTAGCGAATATCATTCCACTTAAAACCTTCTGCAAGAGCAAATAGTACTGCCATGGTTGTGCCATATTTTCTGTGAAGAAGCTCTTAAATGAAAACAAACAACATACAGTTGAGTCTCTATTTAACAAACATCATTCCACTTAAAACCTTCTGCAAGAGCAAATAGGCCGCTCCGGTGGCGCAGTGGTCTAAGGCGTTGGCCTCTGATCATTCGTCCGTAAGGTGTCCGGGTTCGAATCCCGGTCAGGCATGGATGTTGTGTTTGTCTTACGGCACTGGCTCTCTCCCTTCCCTGGAACCAGTGACCCTAAATTAGGGACGGGCGACTGCTTATAGCCCATTTGAGTTGCTCACGGTGGTCGTTAAACCTCCAATCAAAAAAAAAAAAAAAAAAAAAAGAGCGAATAGTACTGCCATGGTTACGGCATATTTTCTGTGAAGAAGCTCTTAAATGAAAACAAACAACATACAGTTGAGTCTCTATTTAACAAACATCATTCCACTTAAAAGCTTCTGCAGAAGGCTCAAATAGTACTGCCATGGTTGTAGCATATTTTCTGTGAAGCTCTTAAATGAAAACAAACAACATACAGTTGAGTTTCTATTTAGCGAACATCATTCCCCTTAAAAGCTTCTGCAAGAGCAAATAGTACTGCCATGGTTGTGGCATATTTCCTGTGAAGAAGCTCTTAAATGAAAACAAACAACATACAGTTGAGTCTCTATTTAACAAACATCATTCCACTTAAAACCTTCTGCAAGAGCAAATAGTACTGCCATGGTTGTGGCATATTTTCTGTGAAGAAGCTTTTAAATGAAAACAAACAACATACAGTTGAGTCTCTATTTAACAAGCATCATTCCACTTAAAACCTTCTGCAAGAGCAAATAGTACTGCCATGGTTGTGGCATATTTTCTGTGAAGCAGGTCTTAAATGAAAACAAACAACATACAGTTGAGTCTCTATTTAGCGAACATCATTCCACTTAAAACCTTCTGCAAAAGCAAATAGTACTGCCATGGTTGTGGCATATTTCCTGTAAAGAAGCTCTTAAATGAAAACAAACAACATACAGTTGAGTCTCTATTTAACAAACATTATTCCACTTAAAACCTTCAGCAAGAGCAAATAGTACTGCCATGGTTGTGGCATATTTCCTGTAAAGCTCTTAAATGAAAACAAACAACATACAGTTCAGTCTCTATTTAACAAACATCATTCCACTTAAAACCTTCTGCAAGAGCAAATAGTACTGCCATGGTTGTGGCATATTTTCTGTGAAGCAGGTCTTAAATGAAAACAAACAACATACAGTTGAGTCTCTATTTAGCGAACATCATTCCACTTAAAACCTTCTGCAAGAACAAATAGTACTGCCATGGTTGTGGCATATTTCCTGTGAAGAAGCTCTTAAATGAAAACAAACAACATACCGTTGAGTCTTTATTTAACAAAGATCATTCCACTTAAAACCTTCTGCAAGAGCAAATAGTACTGCCATGGTTGTGGTATATTTCCTGTGAAGAAGCTCTTAAATGAAAACAAACAACATACAGTTGAGTCTGTATTTAGCGAACATCATTCCACTTAAAACCTTCTGCAAGAGCAAATAGTACTGCCATGGTTGTGGCATATTTTCTGTGAAGAAGCTTTTAAATGAAAACAAACAACATACAGTTGAATCTCTATTTAGCGAACATCATTCCACTTAAAGTCTTTGTTATAAAGAGAATTTGTTAAATATAAATGTACTTAAATTCCGAAAACTTAATTAAAAAAAAAATTAAATGTAGTAGAATTTGGACAGTAAATTGAACTTCTGAGTGCAGAATTATTGAAAATGACTTTAAATCTTTTCTGATAAATCATTACCATTATCAATCTATTGCTGGATGAAGGTGTCCCAAGTTTCTTCCACAACTGTCTGTCATGAGCTGGTCTCCATGTTATTACTTTGGTGTGCTTTTGCATGCAATTTATCTATCTTTTATATATCATCATCATCATCGTCAACCATTATCAATCCACTGCTGGACGAAGGTCTCCCCAAGTTTCCTCAACAACGGTCTGTCTTGTGCCAGTCTCCTCCATGTCACTCCTGCATATTTTCGAATTTCATCCACCCATCTCCCATGTGGTCTTCTTCTGGGTCTTTTCCTGTCCCTTGGAATCCAATCTAAAATTTCGGCTGTCCATCGATGGTCTGTCCTTCTGGCAGTATGTCCAGCCCACAGTCATTTTCAGGGACTTAACTCTGATCATGATGTCTTCCACTCTCGTCATTTTTCGGATCCACGAGTTTCTCTTCTTATCTCTTCTGGTTATACCAAGCATGCACCTCTCCATGCCTCTTTGAGTTGTCTGCAGCCTTTGTACGTCTCTTTTAGTTAAGGTCCACATCTCTGCACCATACGTAAGCACTGGAAGGATGCATTGATCAAACACTTTTCTTTTAAGACAAAATGGCATATTGCTCTTGAAAATTATGCTGTTTCTTCCAAAAGCTCTCCAGGCAAGTTTTGTGCGCCGATTAATTTCTTTATCAATGTGACCCTCACTTGATATCTGCTGTCCAAGATAAATGTACAAGTCTGTTATCTCCAGTTTTTCTCCATCAATCGACAAATCTTCATTTCTTGTAAAAGCATTGAACATCACTTTTGTCTTCTGAAAGTTCATCTTTAATCCCACTTCTTTACTCTTATCAGCAAGTTCCTGGATCATACTCTGTAGCTCTGGTGGGGTAGTTGCAAAAATGACTACGTCATCAGCAAAACGAAGGTGGGTTAGATAATCTCCAATAATCTTTATCCCTTTGTTTTCCCAGTTCAGTGATTGAAAGACATTTTCCAATGTAGTGTTAAAGAGCTTTGGAGATATGGTGTCACCTTGTCTCACTCCCTTTCCAATTTTTATGTGTGTTGTATTTTCAAACAGCCGAATCTTTGCACTTGCATTTTCATAGATGTTATTAATAATATTATTGTATGCATCTTCAATACTGCAGGATTTCAGAGCCATTGTAACTGCTGATGGTTTCACCAAATCAAAGGCTTTTTCATAATCGATAAAAGCCATGCACAATGGAAGTTCATATTCCCTCGCTCTTTCAATTAGTTCTCTCCAGTACGTGGATATGATCTATTGTGCTGTAGCCACTTCTGAATCCAGCTTGTTCTCTCGGTTGAGCCATGTCCAGTGTGACCTTCAAGCGGTGTGAAAGAACTTTAGTGAAGATTTTATAAACCACTGAAAGGAGGCTGATAGGTCTGTAGTTCCTAAGATCCTCAATGTCACCTTTTTTATGTAGCAGGATCATTGTAGCGTTGTTCCAATCCTCAGGAATCTTCCCTTCATTAAGGCATCGAGTGAAAATTTGGGCGAGTACTGTTTCGATTTCTCCACTTGCTTCTTGTATGATGTATACAGTAATTCCATCTTCTCCTGGAGCTTCCCCCGCTTCATGTTTTTGATTGCATGTGCAACTTCTGCTGGGAGGACTGGAAGAACTCTGGTACTGGTACCTTTCATGATGTCTGGAGTACATGTATCATCCCTTTCATATAATTTGGAGTAGAAATCTTTCACTCTTGTCAAAATTTTGCCTCTATTTCTTGTTACAGAACCATCTTCTTTTCTCAGTGCCATAATCTGTTTTCTTCCCTTACTGAGATGTCCCTTTGCTATCTTCAGGCTTTGGTTGTTTTCAATTGCTTTCCTCACTAGCTCACAGTTGAATTTCCTTACATCTTCAGTGATACTTTTTCATACTGTCTTGCATAGCTCTATATATTCCACTTTGGAACTCACATCTTCTTTAGTTGTCCTCATCTCTCTTCTTTTTGCATCAACATTTTGGTTTTTCCTGATAATTTGTTCACATGCAACTTGTTCTTAGACCCAGCTAATTTTGTTGGTTTCCATAAGAGCTTTGGTTACTTTTCTGTTAACTTCAGAAATATCCACTTTTATATATATATAGCAAAACCATATAAAGGGAAAAAACAAAAACCAAGAACAAATTTGAAATTCTAAGTAGCCAGAGTCTGCATAGAAGAAAGATCAGATAAAATAAAAATGTGAAACTAAAGAGCAAATTTTGAACAAAGAAAAAAAAATCGGGGAACGAGAAGAACAACAACAATCACCACTTTCCAACCACCCGAAGCAGGCGAGCTTCAAACGATGGAAATTTAACTAATAAAAAATGCAGGAAGCATATTAATGACTGACCCTCTGTTGGCTTCGTCAAGGGCAAGCAATAAGAAAATCACTCATTAATCAACTGAGACCAGAGAATTGTGGGTTTTTGCTATTTTAGTTTGCTATAAAGTCTATTTAATTTAGGGGTAAAATTGTCAAAATAAAAGGGATTTCTAAAAAAACCCAATCCCAGCAAACTAAAAGTTTGCTATTATTACATGGATGGCTTTATCAGAACACAAAAGAAGCCACTCTGCACAAAATAAAAACAATTTTGTAAATCTTTTATTTTTTAATTTTCCCCTGGGGAAACAGTAAGCAAACATATGCCATTGTCAGTAATTTTATTTATCATGAAATGGGATACGACAAGTATGGAACTAATTATAGGGTCATAAATATAACTTAGACTCGAAAACATGGTTGTTGGTTAGCATTGACAAGGCAGCCATAGTTTTGAAGTATCAACAGCAGCTTTTGTTGATGCACCAAAACAAAGAATTGCAAACTTTGAAATTATGTTTTTAAACAGTAACAGTACATGAGGATATTTATAGAAATTATAAAACACAATTACAGGCATTGGGATGTATGAATTCATACTTTTCCATCTGCAGCAGTAAATGATCACATCGACGAGTGAAATCTCTGCTCAGTGTAACGATGATTACTCAAGCGATGTTTATTCTGTGAAATCATATCTCCTGAAACCAAACCCAAGTTTCCTGAGGTTAATATTGATCAATACTTTTATCATGCATACATATCACTAAGCTGTTCTCTGAGATTCAAAGGTTAGTTTCAAAAAGAAATACAAACCACCAGATATTTTTACTTACTGTTGTCGTATCAAACCTTCTCCATTTACAGCAATCGTGACATACAACTCGGGCTTCACTGATATCCATTACATGCTGTACACAAGACCTTTTATAATTCATACTCAATCTTTTTCTCATGCAGACACTCCTGAATCTGATCCACCGATGTCTTCCTTGGCTCCCTCTGCCACTTGGGCTAAAAAGATTTTCTTAGTAAGCATCTCACCACTCATTCTTTCAACATGGCCAAACCACCGAAGCATATTGGTCTCCACCTTGCTAACATTTTGCTTCACATCTTCATTTCTCACACAATCAGACCATGTCTTGCCGCCCCCGTAAGTAATGCATTTCTCCAGCACACAAACGACTCCTATGTTTCTTCTGCAGTACCCAGGTTTCACTGCCATACATCAGAGTAGGAACAATTACAGTTTCATACACAGCCATATGGGACTCTCTAGAGAACCCATCATTCCTGTGAAAACCTCTTAAAGCAGCGATGAAAAAAAAAAAAAAAAATCAGAATATATGTGTTCCTCTCATAATTTATTTCCTACCAAGTTCTGATATTTTTTTAAAGAACAGTAGTAGCCTTTATAAAATTTCATTAATTGAAAATTTCTAGCATTTGACCTTTCAAAGCTAAAATACTTACAAAAAGTAAAACACTGACATAAAATAAAAAGGAACTTACATAACTGGTGCCTGCCTTGCCTGTGTCAATGGTGTATTTTCATGTGCAAAAAGACTATAAAAATGTAAGACAACTTTTTTCCAGTTTGTACTTTGAACGATTTGCATATTCACGTAATAAGTCATAGCCTCTATAAATTCACAGCAAAGTTTTTTTGTTTAAGTAAAACTATGGAATAAACTAGTAGTTACAGTTGAATAAAATGTTTCAATGAATGCAGAGCTGCATTCATGTCTGTTGAACACATTAATGCTAATGATGAAGGCAAAACTTCATAATTTATGCATAATGCTTCCCAAAAAAAATATTGGTTATTTTTTTATTTTGCTGCAAATCCTCTGATTTACATTTAGTGTGTCAAGATTCCTGCTTTGGTGTTGACAGATTTTGTGTTGAAACTTTAGGTTTTGCTACAATCTTTGTATTTACTGCTGATGATTCACCAATTCCAGAAAAATGATCTCCAATTACTTCACGCCTTCTATACACTTTTCCTTAATTGATTTGTGATGAATTTTATAGCTTTAAAACATGTTCTGTAATGAAGTTTTGTCAAGTGCAATGGTGGTTGGATCTTCAATACCAAACATTTCAAATTTCTCTGCTAACAGGCTATATTTGATATTATGATAACTGTTCAAGCTTTTTGCACCTAAACTAGTTCTGTACTGTGCAATGACATTAACAATAAAATTAAATGAGTTTTCCAGCCCATCAAAGCATGAGATGAGGGCTTTTACAAGTTTACCCAATGTGGAGTACTTTTGTAGTTCATCATGTGATCACATTTTTGAAACTGCTGCCCAGTGTTCATCAATGCCTTGGGATTTTTTTTTTTTTCTTTTTCATGTTTCTCACTGGTTCAAAGGATATATCTTCAGTATTTGCTGTATCAATTTGATATGAACTGATCTTTTTATCAATAACAAGCATTTTGTTAACAGGCATCCGCCAATTTTGAAAGGGCTATATATAGGTAGTTGTTTGGCCCTTAAGAGAGGGGTCTAACAATGAAAATCTAATTAGAGTAAAATTTCCCATGGACAGTTTTTGTATCACGTATAAGGAGCATGCTGGATGGCATGTGATTATTGCCCCACTTCAAATCTATTTTCAAAAGATCCTCATGAGTTTTGAACTATTATTTCATGCTTAATGAAAAATATTTTCTTTACCAACATAAAAAGTTCAACATGCAATCTATGCAAAATACGTCTTTTTGGTCTAAAACAGCTTTATGTATTCATTGAAAAGCAAAGTAACATTTAGAAACAACGCAGGAGAGTGGAAACATCACGGGGTAAAAACTTACGATTACTGGAAAAATCGTTGTTCCCTCCAACTCCCGCTTTCGAAAATTTATCCTGCATTTTCAAGCTGAAATACGAATATTGATGGCGTAAAATTGTATCTAACAACAATGCTGGGCAGAAAAAATATGCGAGAAAAAAATTACGACTACCGCAGAAATCTTCCCTCAGTCTGCCTTCCGTTTTCGAAAGCTTGGAGGGATGGAATTTCGTCTTCCGACGGAAAACACCCCCCCACTGCTCAGCATCAATCATCAATCTACAAAAATTGTGTTCAGTTGTGCATCGATCGCACGAATGGCCCAAATGATAACGAAAGAGGCAGAATTCCTTGAACCCGAGGAAAACTCCCACGCCTGAAGACAACACTGGAATTTTTGCACCGTCTTACGTTTTTTCAGAAATTGTTGCCTAGAGTTTCAAGCTGAAATACAAACATTTATGCAACAAAGTAACATTTAACAACAATATTGAATGGAAGTAACTTCACAAGAAAAAATAATGATTACAGGAAAAACCTACACTCTGTTTAACTTCCATTTTCAAAAGTTTTAAAAGACGAAATATCGTCCCCTCACGGAAAATGACAGACTATATCCTCCCAAAATTTCTTTCCAGTTTTGAATCAATCTTGAGCATGACCCAAATGATGAGGGAGAAAAAGAAAAACACCCTGGAATTCAGCAAATTTGTGGTGGAAGAATCTCATGTATGACAATTTCTAAAAAGACAACAACAAAAAAAAAAAAACAGTGAAATTTTCCCATGTAAAATGGCAGAAAGCAAGCACCTTTGGATTACTCACCAATTCACCATAAGATTTGCTGAAACGCTTGACGTTTTTGGAAGAAACCTCGATGTTTTTCGATGTATCGGTTCCTGTAGCATTGAGGAAAATAATTTGATTCGCCGACGGAGGAACATCGATAAAATCAGCTAATTCATGACACAGGAAGATGATATTCACTTCCTCTTTACAAGAATTCAACAAAAAGAAATCTATTTACTTTATTTAGAAAATATTCTTCACCAGTTTCAAACATCACACAGGTCGTGTTGCCGATCGCAATCGCCGCAATTTGTGAAACAGAAATTGTTTTGGCGATGGAAAAAGTGTTAGCAAAAATACTGGTGATTACCTTTTGTACTACTTTAGCAAAATAAAATTGGATTTGGTGAATGGTTTTGCGAAAACTGCAAAACGCCTGAGCAACCGCTGCACCGGTCATAAAGTCCCGAGGTTTTCTCGAGGTATCAGCTTCTGCAACATTGTGGTTTGAACACCTTTTTTATTGGAGGCAAAACTTTGAAGTTCAAAAACATCAAGGATGTTTGTTTGCCCATCCCTATCTATGACTGGGTTCACGTCCTTTTGCTTTTACTTCACAATTATTATACCTTTGTAAATGGGCATGAAAAATGACCAAACTGGCGACCACTAAAATAAATTTAATTGCCAAAGTTGCAAATTATTTGCCTTCTGCATAGTGCTAATTTGCACCTGTAACCCTCATCTTTTGTTTAGTTAAAATATATGTTGAACTTTTTAAAAATGTTTTGCACATCTGTTTTGAGCGTTGGTATTCAAAATGTTCAATGCGCAAAAGCACGTATCTGAAGTTTTAAGATGATCATGCTGAAATTGATAACAAATGATATGACGAAATTGGTATTTGAGAAATTTAGTGATTCTTGCCATTGTCTTTTCATTGAAGTTGTCACCCTTTGTCACTGAACACAGGAGGCTAGTTCCCTTCAGAGGGATGCATCCCGTCACTGACTGTGGGAAACATTTCGGGCAAAACTACATATGTTTTCCGTTTATTGACTTAGAACATAATATAATTAAATCAGTGATATTCTTCAATCATTGGCACTCCATAACAATAATAAATCTCCTGTTGATTACAGTGAAACGAAACATGACATGCAACGAGGTTTTTATTGGAGTAGGAAATCCTATTCCTAACTTTTTTTTTAGTTCCCAAGACCAGGCAACTAGATTTTTTTTTACCTGCCCACTCCATGGAAGGATATGAAGCTGTTGCAAGCACTTTTTTCTTTTCATTGCAAGAAAAAATTGCAGGACTACTTTTAAGACCTTTTGTAAAAATATGAAAAACTACGCCCGAAAAAAAAAAAAAAGAGAAAGAAATCAAATTCTAAGATATTTCCAGGATTCCAAGCATAGTGCAAACTCTTTTTTTTTTTTTTGATTGGAGGTTTAACAACCACCAAGTGAGCAACTCAGTGGTCTATAAGCAGTCACCTGTCGTTAATTTAGGGCCACTGTCTCCAAGGAAGGGAGAGAGCCAGTGCCATCAGACAAACACAACATCCATGCCCAACTGGGATTCGAACCCATCTCAGACGAATGATCAGAAGCCATTGCTTAAACCATTGCTCCGCAACCGGTGTGCCGCAGCACACCATTATACACCCACAAGGTGAAAGGTGTGACGCAAACTTTTACCTATTATCCTATTGTAAGAAATTAATTGGAGTTTTATTTTATCCCAGTTACTGTGTTTCATATGCTTGTATTTCATTCTCTGCCGCTGGACTGATTAAATAAGATGCTTGTTTATTCTTTATTACATGGTGTGAATTTTTATGTATTCTAAGAACTTAAATGTAAGTTATTTACTCAGTTATTATATCGTAGTTTTGCTTATTCATATACACTGCCGGAAAGTGAAAAAAGAACACCAAGGAGACGTCTGATACCAACGAAATTTATACAGCATAATAACGGAATACAGAGGATAACGTGAGCAAAACATTATGGCAAAATACAGCTGTATTTGCTGGTAAACTAAAAAATAACATTTCCATGTAACATGGTTAGTACGAGGTTGAACCGCCATGAACTGCGTCACACTGTGCAATTCTGGCATGGAGTCTGTCCTACAGATGTTGGATGTAAGTTTGGGGTGTTGAGTTCCAAGCATCCTCAACCTGGACGCGTAAATTGGGGATGGTCATGGAGACCGGATAAGTCGTTGTCTCATAAAATCCCACACTTGCTCAATGGGGGACAAATCCGGTGAACGTGCAGGCCATGGAAGTTGTCTTACACCCTGAAGTGCGTGTTGCGTTGCACGTGCCGTGTGTGGGCGTGCGTTATCTTGCTGGAAAACACCACGATGGACCGACCTTACAAATGGCACAACGGGCTGAATGATGTTGATGTAGGAGGTGCTGTTTAACGTACCCGGTACAAACACTAGTTGTGTACGGGAGTGATAGCTGATAGCTCCCCACAGCAAGAGAACAGGTGTATGCCCTATGTGTCGCTGGCAGATGCAAGAAGGGTGGAGACTCCCCCTGTGCGTCTGCGAACACGCATACGGCCGTCGGAGGCTCCCAAGCAGAATCTGCTTTCATCGCTGAACAAGACAGATCGCCATTGCGTTCTCCAGTGCAGACGTTGGCGACACCACTGCAGCTGTTCCTGACGGTGGGCTGGAGTCAGGAGGTACAACATGCCAGAGGCACACGTGCACGTAGTCCTGCATCCAGTAGACGGTTGCGGATTGTTTGCACAATCACCTCAGGTGCAACAGCAGCTCAGGTTTGCGTCGCAGTGGATGTTCTGCTTGACAATGCCGCTCTTCTTATGCGTCGATCAGTCCGCTCATCAGTCTGTCTGTGACTCCCGGTTCCACGTCTTCTCGTGTGGGAATGTTCCTCGGACCATCTACGCCGCCATCGTACCACCACCGATACTTCCAGTCCAATCCACTCCGCAATATGACGATACGACCACCTCGCTCAAAGTCCGATAACTGCTGAAATCGTACACGTCTTCCATGTCCAGGCATTGCAGCTTCTTCAGGATCCTCACACGTGTACGTACGCCGATGACTGATTACATTCACTTCGCCGTACTCCTTAAATACCACCGACGATAATTTGCATATTATGCTGTGCTGTGGCATAAGCGCTCACCGGTTGGTCCCGAAATTAACATCACACCTATGTAAACTCGACCCCATTAACATATGTAAATTTCGTGATTGTCCGCCAATTCCTTCTCGATGTTCTTTTCTCACTTTCCGTCAGTGTATTTATATTTCTCGCCGCTACCGCTGCGCCATGCGACTTCTTTGTTACACTTGCTTCATGTTCTGTGTATGCTTTTCACTAAAAGTGCGGGGATTAGCAAAACTTTCCCTGTCTATTATTTTATTACGTTGTTTTGGTATTTGTCCCCGTTTGTTAGTGCTTCTTCAACTTTATTACTTTTTTTCTGTACCGATGCACCCACCCATTGGTAGACTTTCTTTTAAATAAGTCGGTATACGTGTCTCTCCTTCCCTTTAAAGAGTATAGGTCCCGCGTCTTACAATTACTTCAGTTCTGTCACAACTGTGCTCTGAAGTAGTCCGAAAATTGTGATTGCTAGTCAGTCTTGCTATTTCCTACTATTAAACTATTTTATTTTTTCAAGATGGACAAGTTCCTTGTACAGAGTGTTCCGTCCACAAGTGCACGTAGTGAAAGCATTGAGCTCGAAAAAAAGAAACAAAAATTAGTGCACCGGCAGTATCATCATCATCATCATCATTGTCAACCATTATCAATCCACTGCTGGACGAAGGTCTCCCCAAGTTTCCTCCACAACGGCCTGTCTTGTGCCAGTCTCCTCCATGTCACCCCTGCATACTTTCGAATTTCATCCACCCATCTCCCATGTGGTCTTCTTCTGGGTCTTTTCCTGTCCCTTGGAATCCAATCTAAAATTTCGGCTGTCCATCGATGATCTTTCCTTCTTGCAGTATGTCCAGCCCATTGCCATTTCAGGGATTTAACTCTGATCATGATGTCTTCCACTCTTGTCATTTTTCGGATCCACGAGTTCCTCTTCTTATCTCTCCTGGTTACACCAAGTATGCACCTCTCCATGCCTCTTTGAGTTGTCTGCAGCCTTTGTACGTCTCTTTTAGTTAAGGTCCACGTCTCTGCACCATACGTAAGCACTGGAAAAATGCATTGATTAAACACTTTTCTTTTAAGACATAATGGCATATTGCTCTTGAAAATTATGCTGTTTCTTCCAAAAGCTCTCCAGGCAAGTTTTGTACGCCGATTAATTTCTTCATCAATGTGACCCTCACTCTTGATATCTGGTGTCCAAGATAAACGTACGTGTCTGTTATCTCCAGCTTTTCTCCATCAATCGATAAATCTTCATTTCTTGTAAAAGCATTGAACATCACTTTTGTCTTCTGAAAGTTCATTTTTAATCCCACTTCTTTACTCTTGTCAGCAAGTTCCTGGATCATACTCTGCAGCTCTGATGGGGTAGTTGCAAAAATGACTACGTCATCAGCAAAACGAAGGTGGGTTAGATAATCTCCATTAATCTTCATCCCCTTGTTTTCCCAGCTCAGCGACTGAAAGACACCCTCCAATGTGGCATTAAAGAGCTTCGGAGATATGGTGTCACCTTGTCTCACTCCCTTTCCAATTTTTACGTGTGTTGTATTTTCAAACAGCCTAATCTTTGCACTTGCATTTTCATAGATGTTATTAATAATATTAATGTATGCACCTTCAATACCGCAGGTTTTCAGAGCCATTGTAACTGCTGATGGTTTCACCGAATCAAAGGCTTTTTCATAATCGATAAAAGCCATGCACAATGGAAGTTCATATTCCCTCGCTCTTTCAATTAGTTCTCTCAGCACGTGGATATGATCTATTGTGCTGTAGCCACTCCTGAATCCAGCTTGTTCTCTCGGTTGAGCCATGTCCAGTGTTACCTTCAAGTGGTGTGAAAGAACTTTAGTGAAGATTTTATAAACTACTGATAGGAGGCTGATAGGTCTGTAGTTTCCGAGATCCTCAATGTCACCTTTCTTATGTAGCAGGATCATTGTAGCGGTGTTCCAATCCTCAGGAATCTTTCCTTCATTAAGGCATCGAGTGAAAATTTGGGCGAGTACTGTTTCGATTTCTCCACTTGCTTCTTGTATGATGTCTACAGTAATTCCATCTTCTCCTGGAGCTTTTCCCCGCTTCATGTTCTTGATTGCATGTGCAACATCTGCTGGAAGGACTGGAGGAACTCTGGTACTGGTATCTTTCATTATGTCTGGAGTGCATATATCATCCCTTTCATATAATTTGGAGTAGAAATCTTTCACTCTTGTCAAAATTTCGCCTCTATTTCTTGTTACAGAACCATCTTCTTTTCTCAGTGCCATAATCTGTTTTCTTCCCTTACTGAGATGTCCCTTTGCTATCTTTAGGCTTTGGTTGTTTTCAATTGCTTTCCTCACTAGTTCACAGTTGAATTTTCTTACGTCTTCAGTGATACTTTTTCTTACTGTCTTGCATAGCTCTATATATTCCACTTTGGAAGTCACATCTTCTTTAGTTGTCCTCATCTCTCTTCTTTTTTGCATCAACATTTTGGTTTTTCCTGATAATTTGTTCACATGCAACTTGTTCTTAGACCCAGCTAATTTTGTTGCTGTTTCCATAAGAGCTTTGGTTACTTTTCTGTTAACTTCAGAGATGTCCACTTCTTCCGATGTTAGGCCTTCTAAAGCAGAGAACCTGTTCTTCAGTTCTAACTTGAAGGTATTATGGTGTTTTTTAAGGTTGGTTATGTCAATAGATTTTGTTTCACCGGCAGTATAGTGATAATTATTTATCTTACGGGTTTTTTTTTTTTTGGTGTGATAAAACATGCCCAATCCCCGAGTGTATCGTTTGTGGGGAAAATCTCAGTAATGCTGCTATGGTTCCCAGTAAATTGAAACATTTTTCAACAAAACATTCTTCTCTGTCAAGCAAAGATATCAATTATTTTCCTCGGCTCGGTTGTTGGAACAAAATACAAAATAATGTTCATGACTGCGACAGTACATGTTTCAGAAAAAGTACAGGAAGCTAGCTACAAGGTAGCCGAACTTATCGTAAAGGCCAAAAAACCACACACAATAACTGAAACGTTGTCAATGCCTTCTTGTAAAGACTGGGTGAAAATAGTTCTGGGCTCAGAAACTGTTAGTGAAATTTCAAAAATTCCTCTCTGCTGACACAATCAGTCGCCGAGTTAGTGGCATGTCACATTGAAGACATTATGAAGGAGAAAATCAACAGCAGTCAGAAGTTCTCACTTCAGATCGACGAGTCCACCGAAATTAGCGGTCACACACAACTTCTTGCCAACATTCGGTACATCGATGGAGATGTAATTGCAACTACACTGCTGGCCATCCAAAATGCAACACCAGACACGATATAGCAGAGCCAGATTTACTGGACACATAACAACAGACACAAAGATGAAATGATAGAGCTTACAGGCCCGTGCGACTTGCGGAACATGCAGACATCGATAGTTCCTGTGGCCCCCATGGCTCGAAATAAAGGCCACTACACGCCGCTGCATCGAACGAAAGAGTCTTTGGATGTGAGCTTGGGGTATGTCGGTCCAGGATGCTTCCACACGTTGCCCCAGTTCATCAAGCATAGCTGCAGGTGGTGCTTGCCGGGCCACTCGGTTGCTGATCGGCGACATATCAGGAGAACAGGCGGGCCACGGCAGCAGTGACACCTGGTGGGCCGTGAATTGGTGCATGATGCGTGCCACGTGCGGGTGCGCATTGTCCTGTTGAAACATGGCAGCTGACAGGTCCTGCAGGTGAGGGAGGACTACAGGCTCCAAAACGTCAGAGATGTAGCGGTGGCTGTTGAGTGTACCGGTGATGCGTACCAGAGGGGTGCGGGTGTCATATAACCAATTGCGCCCCAAACCATAACACCAGGCGACGGACCGGTATGGCGATGCATAATGCAGGCATCATACAGTTTCTAGCCGTGGTGCCGCCACACGCAGATTCGACCATTGTGGTGTTTGCAGGCAGAAGCAAGATTCGTCAGAGAAGACAATGTCGTGCCATTCTGTAGTCCAGGTGCGGCGTCCAATGGCCCACAGCCGCCGCAGTCGCCGGTGGTGTAACGTCAATGGTAATCGGAACAATGGGCACTGTGTGAAAAGTTCCCGCTCCTGCAGACGACGTCGAACGGTACATGCTGACACAAGTTGTTGCGTAACACACTCTAATTCCTGCGCCAACGTTCGTGATGTGGCGAAGTGAGCCGTCAATGCCCGCCGCACAACATGCCGGTTTTCTCGTCTGGTGGTGTGCAGTGGCAATTGCTCACGTCGGTCCGTCCATCCCTCCTGCACCCACCGATACCATACTCGCCTTACTGTGGCTGGATGTCGTCCCACACGGACACCGACGTCTCGGTACGATAAGCCACAATTTGTCCTATGTCGAACTCCGAAATGTCTTGGAATGACTGCTGTATTCCGCGACGAGGCACCAGGAAGCTTTCCACCCACAGGTCCGGCAGCACAACACACTTCCACTACTTACACCCCGCCTTCTAGGCACCCTTCTTATACTGCTCCTCAGTGGTGTGCCAGGCGCACTTCATTTGCATATGCACTGCAATGCTAATTGTTTGCATGTTCTCTCACGGGCGATGCATGCTGCGAATTTCAGGCCATTCGGATGCTTCCTTCTTGGTGTTGCATTTTGGGTGGCCAGCAGTGTAATTTCTTTTTTTGCAAATAACTTCCAGAGCGAGCTGCTGGTGAAGAAATATATCATGTGACTAATGAATACATAAGGATTTGTAGCTCAAGTACGCGATATACACTGAAGAGCAATTGAATTAGAGACAGCTGGCGTCACGCAAATGTGGCACTGTGGGCGGCCCTGTAAACGGAAATGACATGACGCATGCAGCGATCAGACAATATAAGGAGCGATGCGACTGGAATCAGTAAGAGTCGGACGCAGTATGGGTAAGACGAAGGATCTAAGCGCATTTGATCGCGGGCAAATTGTTGTGGCCCGACGAATGGGTCACTCCATCTCGGAAGTCTTGCAGTCACTGGGATTTTCACGAGCCACTGTCATGGGTGCACCGTGAGTACATCGAATCAGGTAAAACCATCTCTGAAAGGGCCAACTGCCGTGGACAACAGCGCGTGGGTGAGTGGGGTCATCGTCGGCTAGCTTACATTGTAACAGAGGATAGACGGGCCACAGAGCAAGAAATCACTCGACAATTTAACGCTGGTGCACAAAAACGTGTAAGCAGCCACACCATCCAGAACCATCTCCTCACTATGGGGTACAGAAGCCATCGTCTCACGAGCGGCAGCCGCTGCTGACCGCACATCACAGGGTGCAAAGATTAGCATAGGCGCGGGAACATCGCCACTGGACCCTAGACATGCGGAAAAATGTTGCTTGGATTGATGAGTCAAGATTCACATCCGTACATGCAAATGGCAGAATACGAGTACGGCGCAAACCACATGAAGCGATGGATCCTTCTTGCAAAGCAGGGTACTCTCCAAGCTGGTGGGGGTGGCATTCTCGTCTGGGGACTGTTTACGTGGACTGAAATGGGTCTCCTGGTATGTGTGACATCGTCCCTCACAGGTCAACGTTACCAGGATGACCATTTGCTCCCGTTTGTGCGTCTTCAACATCCCACTGGGGACCTCTCCTGCAGCAAGACAATACACCGTGCCATCGTTCCAGAATTGTATCCGAATGGCTGGATGAACACTCCACCGAAGTGACCTTGCTTTCTTGGCCAGCTAGGTCACCTGACCTCAATCCCATCAAGCACATCTGGGATGCCATCGAGAGAGATGTTCGAGGCTCTGACCCCCTCCATCAAATCTTCGCGAACTGTGGGAGCTTGTTCAGGGGTAGAGTCCATGCCGAGACGAATCGCTGCCGTTATCAGGTGGTGCTACACGTTACTAGACAGGTATCTCCAATTCAATTGCTCTTCAGTGTGTATATATATATAAATACTGTATAAAGGATTTGTAGCTAAAAATCTGCACACGCGAAGTAAATGCTAACATACGATGCGATCATTGCCTCATTCACTGCGAAGCCACTGTTGCCAAGTCTTTGCCATCTTTTCTGAAAGTTGTGCTGGACGAAGTAGTAAAAGTCGTGAACTTCATTAAATCGCGAACCCAAAAGTCGCTGCTTTTTCCCCTTTTTGTGCCAGGAAATGGGATTAGAACACACTACGATCCTGCTGCATACAGAAGTATGGTGCTCGTTACGAGAAAAAGTGTTAACGCAAATATTTGAACTTAAAGAGGAGGTACATGCATTGGACATGAGTGTGCGGATTTATTTGCAGATGATGAATGAGTATGTAAGTTGGCATATCTTTCCAATATTTTCGTGCATTTGAATGAGCTGAACAGAAAAATGCAAGGTAGGGACGAAAATATTCTGACTAGTATGGATAAGATTCAAGGATTTGTGAATAAGCTGAATTTGTGGGTACAGAGAATTAAAAATGGGTCGTTTGAGATGTTCCCAACTGTATGGCCACTTTCTAACAGTAATAAAGTGGTGATGGACTTATGTAAAAAACATTTTAAAATCTTGCAGCAGAAGTTCAGGAACTATTTTGGAGAGAGTGTTCAAGATTTCGACTGTGTTCCTGATCCCATTCGTGGGGAATTCAAAACCTCTTCCGATTAATATATATATATATACAAGAGGAACTCGCAGATTTAAAAGCAGACAGAACATTGAAATTAAAACTTCAAGTGTTTTTGGAACATTTTGGTTGGCAATAAGGAGTGAATACCCGGCTCTCTCAGAGATGGCAGTTAATAATGTGTTATTGCCATTGTCAACTACATATTTCTGTGAACTGGGCTTCTCGACGGTTAGTGAAATTAAACCATCAAAGAGGAGAAACTCAAATCCGTCGATGAAGAAATGAGACTCGCATTGTCAACGATTTTGCCAGGGATCAGCCGCCTGTGTGCAGCTAAGCAGGCGCAAGTATCTCATTGAAAGTATGAGTAGAATTCTTTACCTTAATAGTAATAGATAAGTGTATTTTCTACAGTGAATTAAAGTTTCTAAATTGTTAATAAATGCGCGAGTCAATTTCTGTTTAATAATAATATAATATAATAGGCTGATTACATTACCTATTTATATTAATAGTGTCATACATACATTTTTGAAGGGATTAACATTTTGGTATGCCGTGTTGAGTCCTGGATAATTTATGGTGTGCCGTGTTGAGTCCTGGATAATTTATGGTGTGCCGTGTTGAGTCCTGGATAATTTATGGTGTGCCGTGTTGAGTCATGGATAATTTATGGTGTGCCGTGTTGAGTCCCGGATAATTTATGGTGTGTCGTGTTGAGTCATGGATAATTTATGGTGTGCCGTGTTGAGTCATGGATAATTTATGGTGTGCCGCGAGTAGAAAAAGGTTGCGGAACACTGACTTAGACCACTGCACCACTGGGGCGGAAGTGCAAATTTTCGATTGTAAGAAAACCAAAAGCTTCAGCAAAACAGAATTAAATTTTCTGAAAATCAATATTATTTGCAGACATACAGGTGATCAGATATTATTGGTAAAGCATTATACAGAATATAGGGTTTGTCAACCTTTATTAGTGAGCAAATATGTCGTGAACAGTCCTCCATTTTTGTAAGAATCTCTTGTCAAAAAACACTGTTGGAGGTTTTACAACTGCACGAGTTAAAATATGCATATAAAAAACAATTATACATTAACAATTTCTTAAGGCATACTTCATACTTGTATAGTTTTTCACCTCCTGGACTTTTTTGCTTAGTATGGGGCTATTATTACCATCACAAGCAACTCAATGGCGAAGAAGCAGATGCACGTCCTTAATTTAGGGTCATTGTTTCCAGGGAAGGGAGAGAGCTAGTGCCAAAAGATAAAACACATCATTTATGCCTGGGCCATCTTATATGAATGATGAGAAGTCGATGCCTTGTGCCACTGTGGTGGTTACCTGAGACTGAACAGATCCATTTTAAAAAGTCACCTTTTCAGGAGAATGTACGGTGGCTTATTTTACATGCACGAGTTTTTCACCTTTATGGCTAAGTAAATGGTTTGTAAGATTGCCTTTGAGTGAAAATTACTTGTGGAACATAACACCCCTGTGCTCTTTTTATCTGCGTGAATCAAATACCTTGAAAGACTGCTTTTCATTGGGAATTCCTTAAGCACACTTGTGCGATTCAACATGTGGTTTGAAAAACCCTATTCTGTGAGAAATCTTTATATTTCACAGTCATATGGGATTTCACCTGTAGATATGCATATGTTCAGAAAAGAGGACATTTCATTGAGAATTTTTTGCTTAATTTGCATTCTCTGGTTTTCAGCAAGTGCGTAAATGACATGAAAGGCGTTAATTGAGAATTTCTTTCCGGATATTTTACGATTGCACTGCTTTTTATCTGTTTGCCAATGTTGATGATTTGAAAGATGTTTTTTCTGTCAATTTCTTGTGGAATATCTCACTCATGTGTATGAGAAAAATCCATTGAAAGATAGCTTCTCATTGAGAATTTTTTATGGCACAATTTATACTCATATGGTTTTCACAGGCTTGAGTGAGCAGCTGTCTTGAAAGACTTCTTCCTCTGTGAAATATTTTGCACTGGTATGTAAACAGATGCCTTGAAAATTGGCTATTCATCAAGAATGTTGGTACATGTTTAGTTTGCGTCCTACATTATTTCACCGCAAATGTTGAATCGAAGGACTTTGAAAAAGTGAGACATACATATTTGAAAGTACGCAATATCATGGCAAATGGTTAAAAATTTCATATTTGAAATGCTTTTTTAAGAGCTTTACCGTAAAACTTACCTCCAAGTACGACGACATGAACTTGACAAACACAACATATATGCTCAACCAGCCTAACACAACACCGCGGCGACCATGCAGCAAGCCTAACACAACGCTGCGGCGACCATGTCAAGCTTGGGTCCGAAGAAACAGTGGTCCCATTCCGGTGGCCATTTTGTTGACGGCAGAGTACAAGAGCAATGGGGAATATTCTTGCCAGGAAAGTGTTCCATTTTATAATGCTACACTACAGAAAATAGCTCTAAATTTCTTAGTTTTTCACATCACAATCTGAAAATTTCTTGGTTTTTCACATATGATTCTTTGATCTGCAATGTATGAACTTCTTCTTCAAAGATTTTTTTTTTTTTTTTTTTTTTTTTTTTTTTTTGTAATTCATTTTAATGAACTCCGAACCACATCGTCAATAGGAGGAGCAAAGCTTTCATTTTCCGAAGCCACGTAACTTCCATTGAAAAGAACACAACATCTATTTTAAGGTATTTCTAGAAGAAAGGCCGCTGCATACTTTCTATTTAGTATCAGGAAATCATATGCGTAATAAACAAAGAAATTGTTACCATGAACTATTTTCTTTCATCTAACAGTACCATTTGGAATGCTTTCCTGACAAGAACATTTTCCATTCATCTTGTTTTTTTTTTGTTTTTTTTAATGGCGTAGTAAAATGGCCACCGGAACAAGACCTTCGTACTTAGAGGTAAGTATTACAGTAAAAATCTTTACAATGCATTTTACAGATTAAATGTTAAACCATTTGCCAAGAAATTACATACTTTAAAATTTGTATGTCTCACTTTTTCAAAATCCCTCAACATCTGCGGGGATATAATTTAAGACGCTAAACTATACATTTACCAGAATTTTAAAAGGTAAATTTCACATGTACGGCTTTTCACCTGCACGAAGCGAGCGACTTGCAAGACTGCTTACTATCAAAATTTCCTGCGATTAAGATTTGATGGATTGATTTTCAATTGAAATGTTTTTTTTTTTGTTTTTTTAATGGCGTAATTCATGTTTATGTGGTTTTTCATCTCTGTGTCACTAAATGTTTTGAAAGACTGCTTTTCACCGAGAACTTATGGCATATATTTCCATTCATTTGGTTTTTCGCCTGTGTAAGTTATGAAAGTCTCAACAGATTGTTTATCTCCGAGAATTTTTATGGCATATATCACATTAATGTGGTTTTTCACCTGTGAGTCATCTACTGTTTTTGAGAGACTACTCTTCTGTGAGAATTTCTTATGGCATATTTCACACCCGTGATTTTTCACCTGTGTGAGTAGGCAAATGTCTGGAAAGATGGCTTTTCTGTGAAAATTTCTTATGGCATATTTTACATTCATGTGGTTTTTCACTTGTGAATAGGCAAATGTTTTGTAAGGCTGCCTTTCTCTGAGAATTTCTTATGGCATATTTCACACATGTGGTTTTTCACCTGTGTGAGTAAGCAAATGACTTGAAAGATGGTTTTTCCGCGAGAATTTTTTATGGCATATTTTACATTCATGTGGTTTTTCACCTGTGTGAGTGAGCAAATGTCTTGAAAGATGGCTCTTCAGAGAGAATTTCTTATGGCATATTTCACATTCCCGTGGTTTTTCTCCTGTGTGAGTAAGCAAATGCTTTGTAAGGCTGCCTTTCTCTGAGAATATCTTATGGCATATTTCACACTCATGTGGTTTTTCACCTGTGTGAGTAAGCAAATGTCTTGAAAGATGGTTTTTCCGCGAGAATTTCTTGTGGCATATTTTACATTCATGTGGTTTTTCACCTGTATGAGTAAGCAAATGTCTTGTAAGGCTGCATTTCTCTGAGAATTTCTTATGGCATATTTCACACTCATGTGGTTTTTCACCTGTGTGAGTAAGCAAATGACTTGAAAGATGGTTTTTCCGCGAGAATTTCTTATGGCATATTTTACATTCATGTGGTTTTTCACCTGTGTGAGTAAGCAAATGACTTGAAAGATAGTTTTTCCATGAGAATTTCTTGTGGCATATTTTACATTCATGTGGTTTTTCACCTGTGTGAGTAAGCAAATGTCTTGAAAGATTGCTTTTCACTGAGAATTTCTTATGGCAAATTTCACATTTATGTGGTTTTTCACCTGTGTGAGTAAGCAAATGTTTTGTAAGGCTGACTTTCTCTGAGAATTTCTTATGGCATATTTTACATTCATGTGGTTTTTCACCTGTGTGAGTACGCAAATGACTTGAAAGACTGCTTTTCAGTGAGAACTTTTTATGGCATATTTTACATTCATGTGGTTTTTCACCTGTGTGAGTACGCAAATGACTTGAAAGATTGCTTTTCAGTGAGAACTTTTTATGGCATATTTTACATTCATGTGGTTTTTCACCTGCGTGAGTAAGCAAATGTCTTGTAAGGTTACTTTTCACTGAGAATTTCTTATGGCATATTTCACACTCGCGCGGTCTTTCACCTGTGTGAGTAAGCAAATGACTTAAAAGACTGCTTTTCAGTGAGAATTTTTATGGCACATTTCGCACTCTTGCAGTTTTTCACCTGTGTGAGCAAGCAAATGATTTGAAAGATTGCTTTTCTGTGAGAATTTCTTATGGCATATTTCACACTCTTGTGGTTTTTCACCCGTGTGAGCAAGAAAATGATTTGAAAGATTGCTTTTCTGTGAGAATTTCTTATGGCATATTTTACATTCATGTGGTTTTTCACCTGTGTGAGTAAGCAAATGTATTGAAAGATGGCTTTTTAGTGAGAATTTCCTATGGCATATTTCACATTCGTGAGGTTTTTCACCCGTGGGAGCAAGCAAATGATTTGAAAGATGGCTTTTCAGTGAGAATTTCTTATGGCATATTTCACATTCATGCGGTTTTTCACCTGTGTGAGTAAGCAAATGTTTCGTAAGGATGTGTTTCTTCGAGAATTTCTTATGGCATATTTCACATTCATGTGGTTTTCCACCTGTGTGAGTAAGCAAATGTTTTGTAAGGTTGCCTTTCTCTGAGAATTTCTTACAGCATATTTTACACTCATGTGGTTTTTCACCTGCATGATTGAGCAAATGTTTAGCAAGATAATATTTTGAAAACTTCTTTTGGCATATCTTGCATTCCTGTAACCTTTCTGCACTTGCAGAACGAGCGAATGTCTCCCGTGACTTTTCTTGAAGATGAATGTTTTGGAACATTTCGCACTCTCTCTTAAAGTTCTGAAATTTAAAATAATTGTGCTGTATAAATTTTTATTAGTGAAAAATTTGCACAGAATATATTTGGTGTTTGTATGATATCTCACCAACATGTATGTATATGTAAATGTTTGATACTTTACTTTTACTGATGAGTTTTGTGGACTGACTGTCAACACATGACACCGGTAGTATTTTTCTTCTGAACGTTTTGCATCAACATTTGAGACCTGCTGATAGACAAAATTTTGATGTTAATTTACCAGCATGTTTTACATCATATATATGTTATATAAAATGTATAATTTAAGCATCAAAATTTTCTAATAAGGCTTATATGACATTAGATTACATACTAAGTTTTACACTGTTGGCAACTGAGAGCAGAGTCAAGACTCACAAAAAAGTAATAATTCAAAAGATACTCAACTGTGAACTACAGCCTTGGATTTTGTGCCACTTACCTAAAGGAATGAGCTCTCTATTCTGTACTTAACATCACTGATTTACACTAGCCAATAGCCTTATACTGCACCTAATAAAACACACATAGGCAAATAAAACACACATAGGCAGTTAAACACACAAATGATTCTTTACAACAGATGCCAATTAGAAATGAGAAATCTTGGTATTGTAAGCTAGGTAATACAACACCCTGAATACACTACACACTTGCTGATACGGCCATTCCTTGCATAGAGGGGTGCCAGATTGGAGAGAGTGCATTAAAATTTAGTTTAATTCTTCATTAAATTTAATGTTATAAGTTTACTGCATGTAGTACATATGTGTGTATTAAAAAACAAATAAGAGACATATGATAATGGTAAAAGGGCATGATCATAACGTACTATACTGTCTCATTTACAGAATGAAAAGGTTTTCGTATCAGTAAAGTATTGGGTATATAAATAAGTTTTTGAGGGATTTGAGGTGAACAAAACACGTTGGAGAACAGAAACAATATTTTAATAATAATCGAAGTATGCTCCCTCTGAAGCTACAACTTTATCCCATCTTTCGGGCAGTGAAACGTATGCCCCGAAGGAAGAATTTCAGTTCCTTGGAAGAGATCCAGTTGTCCAGCCAATTTTTAATGTCTTCATAAGAACTAAACCATTATCTAGAAAGTGCTGACTGCATCGACCAGAACAAATGGTAATCCGATGGCGCAATACCTGGCGAATATGGTGGGTGGGGTAGAACTTCCCAGTCAGATCCTTCCAAGTACTTTTTCACAAGTCGAGAAACATGTGGTCTTGCATTGTCATGCTGTAAGATGACTTTGTTGTGCCTATTCTCCCCTTCGGACCGTTTTTGCGTGAGAGCTCGCTTTAAACGCATTAATTGGGTTCGATACCGATCACCAGTAATAGTTTCTTACGGTTTCAGCAGTTCATAGTGGATCACAGCCTTCTGGTCCCACCAAATACACAGCATTACCTTTGAACCATGGATATTGCATTTTGGCATTGAAGGACCTGGTTCAGTTGGCTTCAACCATGCTTTCTGCCATTTAGGGTTATCGTACCATATCCATTTCTCGTCGGCAGTAATAATACGATGCAAAAAACTTTCTTCTTTGCCTTTGAAGCAGCAATTCGCAAATGGTTTTTCGACGTTCAAGGTCTCTTTCCCCCGCATAAGCATGTGGAACCCAATTCCCTTTTTTTTTGCACCATTTCCATGGCAGCTAAACATTGTGAAATGCATGGTTGACTAACATTTAATGCTACTGCTAGTTCTTTTAGGGTCTGGCATGGATCCTCGTCGAGTAAATCTTCCAATTCCGCATCAGCAGATTTTTGGGGTGGTCCAGAAAGTTCTTTACCACTGACATAGAAATAGTTCCTTTTGAATCGTCTAAACCAATACTCATGTTTTTATGGATGGGGAATGTTCACCATAGATTTCTGACATTAAGCGATAGCTGTCGGCAGCACTTTTCTTGACAATAAAGTAATGCACTAACACTTCCCACAAATGCTGTTTTGTCGGGACGAAAGTTGCCATTTTCCGTCGAGGAAAGCAAATACGTCTTCGCACCTCAATTGAACGTAGTATACTGACTCTGACAGCTGGCGTCTCGTACTGCGATATCGCAGTGTTGCCACCTTAAAATACATGTAAGCAGTAATAAGTACAACACAGAACAGAAATCCCTCAAAACTTATTTATACACCCAATACACTATGCATGTGTATGAAGTAAAAGAAATGTATAGCTGTAATACAGCACAGATGAAATCTTGCATTTTCTACTCAGTGTGGTCACTTCGAAAGGTCAGATTTCTGTCTGCTTTAATGAAGATGCTCGTCGACTGCAGGCTTTTTGTCATGCAATCGCTTTACTAGCGTTAATCAGTACTGAACGTGTCTGTTTTTTTAGGGGAGGGGTTTTATTAGTCACAACAAAGATGTATGAAAAGCAGCTAGTGAAAGCAAGCTAATACACAAGATCTGGGTATGGTCGGCCATTTAGCCACGATACAACAAAATTATATACAGTAAAAGAAATGAATATTCAGAGCACTTAATCAGATAAAAAAATGTAAGCTTAGCAGATGTACCTTTCACTTGTGACCAGCCGATGTGTCGTCACAGCGCCACTTTGGTAGCAACAAAAATGGTCTAAAAATAAACCCATGCTCCGGACTTCCCAAGGATGCGTAACTTCGCCTCTTTTATGTCACGGCAGGAGGCCAGATGAGCAAGTCTTGTATATTCAACGCTTTAGGTACAGATGACAGAGTTCATACAGCAGGGTCAAAAAATTTTTACAGGACTAATACACACCATATGTAATACATATAAATACATTAGTTTATTAAAATAATTAATATGGAAAAAAATTACCTCAGTAACTGCAAAACAGCTCAGATTGATTCTTTATCAACTCACTTATTATTATTTTTTTGCTGCACAGTGTATTTATTACACTGGGGAATACAACTTTTGGTGCCTAAGATGTTAGACCCTTTTTGGGGTAACGGATTCCGAAAATGGCATTACTTTTTGTCCATCAGATCTGCTTCTCACGTGTGACATATGCAGAGAAATCCCAAGATGCCTAGAACACGAACAACCACACACAAGTTTCGTGATTGAGACATGCTGCTGAACCCGTATTTCTGTGATTTCCTGGGATGCCATTCCGATGCTCCTGGACACTCGGGGTGGAAGTTCCAACAGTAGTCCGCCATGAGATGCGTATTCGACCCTCCAGGAGTAGACAAATCCAAAGTGCCCAGTAGCCACGGCGACCGAAAATTTCCCCCTGGTGCCCAAGTTTCCAAATTTCGTTCTGAAAATGTTATTTCAAATTCCATTCTCAAAATTTGAATTTCTATTATGAAGCATATCTTTAGTACAATAACAAATTCAGTATATGGATTTTTTATGTTTGCACTTTCATTATACACTAACTACCGTACAATCAGAACGAGGAAGTTGCTACAACACAAGTTTTTGGTACTACCGCCAGCAGAGTTCTGCATTCTGCAGAGATCTTGTCAGTAGTGATTCAGGCTGAAGTTCTGCAGTACAGTCCAAACGAGGTGCCTGCACTCATTTGGAGTGTGCATCAGAATGTTCTTAAGGTGCACACACACACACACACACACACACACACACACACACACTTGAGTCTCACGCCAGCAATAGGGGGAGTTTGGTGCCCAGAGGCGAAGTGTGGCGTGGAGTGAAGCTCTGCCTAAAATCTTGACCTTGGGAGGGGCAGAACTGTAGTCCTGAAGTTTTTTCTATCCGTTTTCAGCTTTTCATATATGAAAATAATCATATAAAAAAAATGTAAAGTTTTACATAAGAAAAAAGGCATTTTCACTCTTTAAAGAATATATACGCAAATGAGACGTGTTCCATAGAAGTGTCACTCAAGAGTCATGACTGACTGGTCAAAACCGAGACCCCGGATGGTCAGCGCTTAATCTCCCTACCTTGGCATGACACTAAAGAATATGTGTGTGTGTGTGTGTGCGTGAGGGAGGGGGGAGACTTTTACCCATCGCATTGATTTCGCATGAGGTGCTTATGAGTGCATTTATTCATTAGTGCTATTATTGGACCAGAAGGCAAAGCTGATTTTTGCAATGAAAACCTATTTTGCAGTGCAACTTTTAATTCAAGTATATGATATGTTCCCTAGTTTAAGTTGCAGATTTTGCACTGAATTGTTTGAACAATAGGTAAGAAGTATTTTAATTTGGACTGATGAAGTTCACAATTCTGAATGTGCCGTTTTTATTTAGATCGCGCTTGGTTTTCTCCTCGTATCTCTTTAAAAAATTTGATTGGCTTTTGAAAGTATGGAGCTGGCGCTTGAAAATTTTGGGTTTTTATCTACCCCTGCCATCATCCATGGAACCACTCTTCCATGGCCCTTATTTCGTGGTGAAAAAATTGCTTTTTTTGTTCGTTGCTGATATCACCAGGACAATGTGGAAATCAATCCACATGACCGTGAAAGTAATGCAATTTGATGCATGTTACAACCAAGTGTACAAAGTGTGCAGTGAACATATTTTCCACAAGTTCATGGTAGTTAGTGGCCTTGTGGTTCCTAAGAAAATTCTGTACGACGATACAAAATGACAACGCACATACCTCAATATTGTCCACTGAGTCTTGGAAACTCTGGTCTTTCTTAAGTTCCCAGATTTGTGGTCCATTGAATATACGTACCTGCTTTTATTTTCTCCATGCTTAATGCTGGAAATTTTCTACATATGTAGCCGAAACACATTCCATCTCTCAAGTGTCTTTACAAATTGTTTCAAACTAAGTTTGATGTGCAATGGTGGTGATATAATCTTTTCTCTGTCTACCAAAGGTTCTGTGATTATACTTTTCTGTCCAGCTACCATGTTTTCTCTCACAGGTTACTACTGTCTTCTTACCCAGTGTTGATCTTAAGCTCTACTGTCCCACAGACATACTAAGCACAGCACACTTGGTGTACACGGCCACCTGCCCTAGGAGAAAATTCACCATCTTCAAATCCACACAGATGACCCATTCTCACAGGCCACTACTGTCTTCTTACCCAGTGTTGATCTTAAGCTCTACTGTCCCACAGACATACTAAGCACAGCACACTTGGTGTACACGGCCACCTGCCCTAGGAGAAAATTCACCATCTTCAAATCCACACAGATGACCCATTCTCACAGGCCACTACTGTCTTCTTACCCAGTGTTGATCTTAAGCTCTACTGTCCCACAGACATACTAAGCACAGCACACTTGGTGTACACGGCCACCTGCCCTAGGAGAAAATTCACCATCTTCAAATCCACACAGATGACCCATTCTCACAGGCCACTACTGTCTTCTTACCCAGTGTTGATCTTAAGCTCTACTGTCCCACAGACATACTAAGCACAGCACACTTGGTGTACCCGGCCACCTGCCCTAGGAGAAAATTCACCATCTTCAAATCCACACAGATGACCCATTCTCACAGGCCACTACTGTCTTCTTACCCAGTGTTGATCTTTAGCTCTACTGTCTCCACAGACATACTAAGCACAGCACACTTGGTGTACCCGGCCACCTGCCCTAGGAGAAAATTCACCATCTTCAAATCCACACAGATGACCCATTCTCACAGGCCACTACTGTCTTCTTACCCAGTGTTGATCTTTAGCTCTACTGTCCCACAGACATACTACGCACAGCACACTTGGTGTACCCGGCCACCTGCTCTAGGAGAAAATTCACCATCTTCAAATCCACACAGATGACCCATTCTCACAGGCCACTACTGTCTTCTTACCCAGTGTTGATCTTTAGCTCTACTGTCCCACAGACATACTACGCACAGCACACTTGGTGTACACGGCCACCTGCTGTAGGAGAAAATTCACCATCTTCAAATCCACACAGATGACCCATTCTCACAGGCCACTACTGTCTTCTTACCCAGTGTTGATCTTTAGCTCTACTGTCCCACAGACATACTACGCACAGCACACTTGGTGTACCCGGCCACCTGCTCTAGGAGAAAATTCACCATCTTCAAATCCACACAGATGACCCATTCTCACAGGCCACTACTGTCTTCTTACCCAGTGTTGATCTTTAGCTCTACTGTCCCACAGACATACTACGCACAGCACACTTGGTGTACACGGCCACCTGCTGTAGGAGAAAATTCACCATCTTCAAATCCACACAGATGACCCATTCTCACAGGCCACTACTGTCTTCTTACCCAGTGTTGATCTTTAGCTCTACTGTCCCACAGACATACTACGCACAGCACACTTGGTGTACCCGGCCACCTGCTCTAGGAGAAAATTCACCATCTTCAAATCCACACAGATGACCCATTCTCACAGGCCACTACTGTCTTCTTACCCAGTGTTGATCTTTAGCTCTACTGTCCCACAGACATACTACGCACAGCACACTTGGTGTACACGGCCACCTGCTGTAGGAGAAAATTCACCATCTTCAAATCCACACAGATGACCCATTCTCACAGGCCACTACTGTCTTCTTACCCAGTGTTGATCTTTAGCTCTACTGTCCCACAGACATACTACGCACAGCACACTTGGTGTACACGGCCACCTGCCCTAGGAGAAAATTCACCATCTTCAAATCCACACAGATGACCCATTCTCACAGGCCACTACTGTCTTCTTACCCAGTGTTGATCTTTAGCTCTACTGTCCCACAGACATACTACGCACAGCACACTTGGTGTACACGGCCACCTGCCCTAGGAGAAAATTCACCATCTTCAAATCCACACAGATGACCCATTCTCACAGGCCACTACTGTCTTCTTACCCAGTGTTGATCTTTAGCTCTACTGTCCCACAGACATACTACACACAGCACACTTGGTGTACCCGGCCACCTGCTCTAGGAGAAAATTCACCATCTTCAAATCCACACAGATGACCCATTCTCACAGGCCAGTACTGTCTTCTTACCCAGTGTTGATCTTTAGCTCTACTGTCCCACAGACATACTACGCACAGCACACTTGGTGTACACGGCCACCTGCTGTAGGAGAAAATTCACCATCTTCAAATCCACACAGATGACCCATTCTCACAGGCCACTACTGTCTTCTTACCCAGTGTTGATCTTTAGCTCTACTGTCCCCACAGACATACTAAGCACAGCACACTTGGTGTACCCGGCCACCTGCCCTAGGAGAAAATTCACCATCTTCAAATCCACACAGATGACCCATTAGTGAACGCTGTATGATATCTTCTATAGGACTATGGCTATTGTTGCCCTGTCTTTCCGCATACCAACTGAGTGACCAATTGCGTTTGATCTGCATCTGTTCCCATTATGTAGAAGTACACATTTGAGTCTGTGTTTAGAGCTATCTATAAATAACTCCTATTCACTGAGTGTGTATTCCCGTATGCCCAATTTCATCAGCAATCCTGGCACATTGCTGCAGAAAAGGAATTTGTTTTCTTGTGTGAAAAATGGCAGAAACTCTTCTCTGTTGCGATACTCTGCGATTTTTTTTCCCAGTAACAGTACATTTTTTTCAGCCAGCCTAGAAGTTAACAATTCAGCTGCCTACTTTGGACCACTTAGGTCCCTTATAAGGTCATTCAATTCCGTTTGACTGAAACCTAATGTAGCTGATGAAGGTCTTTGGAAATCACTATCATGTTGCTCAGCATAGCTTTCTTTCTCACCAGCCGATTCATCCGACTCTTCGGAGAGCTCTGGAAGCCTGCTACATGTTGGGACAGGTATATCTCCTGAATGTGGAACAGGGCATCTAGTGGAGGCTAGATGGGCGATTCCATGCCAAATCAACCAGTCACTCAACCTGACCATTTCAGATTTCAATGAAACCTTCAGGGATCATTCTCCCTAATGATATAAATGAGATATTTAAAAAAAAAATTCTATCTCATTGGGTTTTCATGTAATTAATTTTTAAAATTTTGAAAAATTGTCATTTTTTGGCTTGCATAAACTATTTCAATCTTGAATTTCTCAAGTTCTATAAAGCCTAGAGAGTTGTTCGACCCCTCACTTTAAAGAGAATTTCATAAGTTTTAATTTAATATACAACCTGACTATGCTTGGTGAAAAAAATGTTTTTAATTAAAAAAAAATGTAAAAAATTTTAAGTTCTTTTTTTAATTTTGAAAAAACTATGTTTTTGTAATATAAACTTTAAATCCTGAAACTTTTAGAGTGGGATCTCAATGTGATCGGAGTTATGGTACCAATGGTATTGTTTTAAATACCAGTTAGGTCTACATTGCTACCTTTAACATTTGTAAGGTTAAAAAAAAATTGACTATAAAGTAACCAATTTACATTAGGGTCTATTACAGATAATGATTTACTAAACCTACAGACAGATTAGGGATAGCATGTGAGTATATAGTCTGCTAATCACAGGTGTTCTGGCACAAGTCTGTACAGACTTGTCTGATTCATGTTCTTGCAGGGTGTGACTCCTGCCCATTGTAGCTCAACTTTTGCTTAGTTTCCTCTAAGATCTCAGTAAGTGAACAGTTAGTTGTTGCCAGTGTTACTTAAAGGTTTCACATAAAAATATGATTTTTATAAGTTAATAGTTTTTTTTCAGTGGAAGTGAAATAAGTGTTATGTAATGAAATTAGTGAAATTGTGTTAAGTAATAAGTTTAACCATTTTTGACATCTTTGTTTGAAACAACTAGGACTCTCTCCAGTTCAAAAGTACAGTCAGTTTTATTTAGTCTGAAAGGCCTATTATTATGTAAGATATTTTTTTAATTGTTTCAGACAATTTGACTTGTACTATTATTTATAATTTTAACTCTACTCTATTATTAGGACTGTGACAATATGGGTGAATCCAGTACACCAAAGCATTTTTTGGTATATTGTTGTAACCCATTTAAGCAACCTGGTCATAATTATTATTATAAGAAACAATTGAGATCTGTAAATGAAAATATTTTGAGACATAATCAGCAATGGAAACCAAACCTAAGACTAAAATTGCTGACCATTTTGATTACAAAAACTGACTTTACTGAATGTAATATAAACAACACTTGCCGTTTTTACACGATATTATAAAAGTCGATAATGCTGACTATAAAACTTTAATCAAAAGGTTGTAATACATTAGTACTTTCGGGTCTACTATAGACCCATCTTCAGATTTGAATTAATCGAACTCTGAGATTACATATGGTTATATCAAGAACAATGCCAGATTACAACTTAAAACTTGAGAAGTAAAACACATGTGACGTAGTCAATCAAAAAAAGCCTGTGCACGAGAGTCAACGTCTTGTGGTAGGGGGTCTTGTGGTAGGTTGTTCAAAATAAGGTTCTTCCAAACTCCCGGAATGTAATTAGGTAAATCATCATTGCAACAAGAGTCAAAGTTCTTAAGTATAAATAAACTTTCTGTAAATAACAAATTTGATTCACATAACGGAGATGCCAGAATTGACAAATTGTCCCAATCTGGAAAAAAACTTACCACTGTTAACTGCTCTTGCCAAGGCAGTCGTTTGTGATCCGTTCCGAACATTGTATTTATGTTCAACAAGTCTAGTACGAACATTCCTAGAAGTTGATCCGATATATAGAGAATGTATTAAAACCTTTTGATTAAAGTTTTATAGTCAGCATAGACTTTTATAATATCGTGTAAAAACAGCAAGTGTTGTTTACATTGACTCATACACGAATAAAGCTTTAAAATGACTTTACTGATTTGGACATAAAAAAAAAAAAAAAAAAAAAAAAGACTAAATACTGACTCAAATTTCTCATTAGGAAAGAAGGGTCAAAAGCATAAGCATTTTTTTTATATTGTTTTAATTGTAATCAACATATAACACTGTTACAAAATGACATATAATAATAATAATAATAAATAATCAGGAAAATCATTGCACTTTATTATAATAATACTGACATGTTCCTATCCAGCACAAATATACCTAAAACTAGAAAAAGCTTTAAAGTGCAGCTGTACAGTACCATTTTCAGAATAATACAAACAAAATGTTTACAACTTTGAATTTTTAAATGTAATGTGGAAAATCACCTAGCTTTCTTTTACAAAATTAGGTCATTAAGTCTCACTTTGTTTTTGCTTCTTTGAAAAGAATGTTGTTATAACACTGCTTTTTCGCTTATCAACTGCTTTCTGTACCTTTTCTATGTCTTTAATTTTTTCACTTCTTGTTCCCTACATTTTATAGCACTCTCCAACATTGCTTGGGCCACACTAATTCCCACCAAGTCCTTTTCATTTATTGCTTCTTTTAAGCGCTTGTTTGCATCATCCAGTAATCTGTCAACAGTCAATCTTTTCTCCTTTTCTTCCCATTTCCTTTTCTTCCCCTTTCATTTTCTTCAGTGCCTGTTCATTGTGTTCAATATTTACTTTCTTTTTTAAACTTACTCTTCATACTTGCTTGCAACAATTTTTCTTTTTCCTGTTCTTCTTGTTTCCTCAGTTTTTCCTCAGCCACTCTCTTCTCATCTTCACAGTACTGCTTGTATCTGACATGAGCTCTGCGTACCAATTGAAGAAGTTCCTGAGTGATAATTACAAAGTGAGCCTTCCAATCAAACACATTCACCACAGCATCTCTTACAGTCAAATAAGCATTCAATGTTCTTTCACACATATTTGCGGTGTCTTCATTCAATATGTTCCCAGACAATGAGAATCCCCTTTCTACATCCGCATTGCCATGCGAAAGTGCAAGTGCAGCCTTCACAATTTTCGTAACAGTAGGGTATTTATTTTCTCCAGAGGTATATGTCTTCTCAAAAAACTGGCTCCAGTAAACGTCCACTGGGTTCTTATCACTACCTGATTTTTCTTCTTCTAATGGCAATAGTTTCCATTCATCAACTAGTGCATGTTCACTGTACTCAAGTGGAAGAACTGCAGTTAATTTCACTATGTTTTTGTATGATCCTTCTTTCACCCTCTTTGCAGGATGCAGCCATCAAAGATACCACAACACAGGTTTATCCAAAGAAGACTTTTCCAAAATATGTGTACAAGCAGACACATAGTGCTTTCTAGCTTTCATGGAAATATAGCATCTTTCTTGTGCGCTTAGCTTCTTGAGATATTCACTTTCTCTAGTGTTGAACACTATGTTTTTCAATGGCAAGTAATACTTATCACAAAATGCTTCCAGACTCAATGGAGCAGCACTAACACAAAATCAATTCATGAGTGTTCTGACGAGGTTTGTGAGCTCATTATAGATTAGATGCATTAAAGGATCTCTCTTCTGAAGGAAACCAGTGAATCTTGAACATGTATGAGCACTTGCACAAGCAAACATACTTTCTGCTTTGGTAGTTTTGTCTCTTAACAGTTTAACAATATTCTTGTATTTCAAAGAACTCATCAAGTTGCTTTTGTGCTGGGGTATGAACTGAAGAAAGTATTTTTTAATAGCTGACCATTGTTCTAAAAGTCTCTCTCCAGCTGGTTCTAATGTCAGCCATCTAGAGGAAACATGTTTCATAAACCGATGACCCGGAAGTTTCATATTCTGATTGTATTTTTTCAAAATCTTCCCAACGAGATGTTTGGCCATCAAAAAAATTATAGAGAAACAAGATCATGTCCAAAGCATTTTCACCAAAGTCTTGCAATCCTTTTTGGAATGCATTATGGATGATGTGTATGTTACATGTGCCAACATCAATCAACTGTTTTCTTCCTAACAGGATCAGAGAATCATTCATAAGACGATTCACAGTTTTGTTAACACTGGGTCCATCACAACCTAGCATCAATAGCTTTGAACGAGAAAGCTGGGCATTATCCAAGGCTTCATTTAACTTGGAGTAAATATCACTAGCAGTGGCTTTACCAACGAAGAAAGTCTGTAGATGTCGTGTCATAATCATTTGTTTGGAATCAGACCAGTATTTAGCTACAGTTTGAAGCTCTTTCTTTGAAGCTGCATTCACAGTTTCATCAAAACAAAGAGAGAAATGTGCTCCTCCAATATCATCCACCAACTGCTTTTTAAAATATGGAGCTAAAGCATCACATACTAAATATCTTGCCTTTGTCCTTGAAAGGGTGAACTCAGAAGGAACACTTCCTGGAAACATTGCCTCAAAGGTTTCTTTGACATCTTCACAAGTAAAGATCCAGACTTACAAATTTTGCTGGTAGACATTGACCACCAAGACCAAATTTGTTAGTGGCCATAAAAAAAAAAAAAAAAAAAAAAACTCAGTGGCCAAACTTTGAAAAAAAAAATCATAATTGTATAATTCATACTAAATTATTTTTATAAAATTGCTTAGTATAATATCAGTATGTTTTATTTTGCTTCAGTTATAGTATTCTTAAAAGTTGAAACTGAAGTAAAATTATTTTTATAAAATTGCCTAGTATAATATCAGTATGTTTTTTTTTTTTTTTTTTTTCAGTTATAGTATTCTTAAAAGTTGAAACTGAAGTAATAAAACAATGCAGGAGAGTGGGAACATCACGCTGGGAGGGGAGTGTGCTTACGAGAGAAATCTTTGCACCGTCCGACTTCCGGTTTTGGAACTTTTCCCGCTATTTTCAAGCTGAGATACAAATATTTATGCAGTTAAATATTACTTAACAATAATACTGGGCAGAGGCATCGTCGCGAGAAAAAAGGAATTACGATTGCGGAAAAAATCTTACCTCCGTCGACCTTCCGTTTTCGAAATTTTCGTAAAGATGGAATTCCGTCCTCCGACGAACATCCCCTGTCCCCCTCCCCCAATTGTGTTCACTGGTTCACTGATCTCGCGAATGACCAAAATAATAACGAAAAAGGCGGAGTTCTTCGATTTCGCGGAAGAATATGTCTGATATTACGGGGAAAATTTTGTGGCGTCTAACCTCTGTTTCTGCACATTGTTGCCTACAGTTTCAAGCTGAAATACTTTTATGCAATAAAATCATATTTAACAATAAAACTTTACACTAATGCACCATCGGGAGAAAAAATTTACGGTTACTGTAACTCCATTGAACTACCGTTTTCGAAAGTTTTGAGACGCGAAATACAGTCTCCAGAAGGAACTCACCCCACCCACCCGCAAATTGTCTTCAGTTTTATGCTGATCCTGAAAACGATCTAAATGATGACAAAAAAAAAAAAAAAAAATTAAGTGGAATTCCGCGAGTCCGCTTAAGAATCTCGTGCATATCATAAAACAATAAAATAAAAAAATAAAAATGAAAATTCGTAGAATCCGTAGTTTCGACAGCGCGGTCCGTAGTCAGCCAACTAAATCCGTAGAAACTACGGACATTCCGTAGTAGTTCGCAGGTATGGAAATATTATTACAGTACAACCTCGAAAATCTGGAATCATCCGGATATCGATCCGGACTTGCAAATTCCGAATTTTAGAATTTTCCTATGGAATATGCAGGCTTTCAGCGAACATTCATTAAAAATAACAAAAGGAAAATGCCTAACTGAGAGAGAGATAAAGTTTTCATCGGATTTTTTTTTTTTTTTTTTTTTTTTTTTGAGGTTTAACGACCACCGTGAGCAACTCAATGGGCTATAAGCAGTCGCCCGTCCCTAATTTAGGGTCACTGGTTCCAGGGAAGGGAGAGAGCCAGTGCCGTAAGACAAACACAACATCCATGCCTCACCGGGATTCGAACCCGGACCCCTTACGGACGAATGATCAGAGGCCAGCGCCTTAGACCACTGCGCCACCGGGGCGGGGGCCATCGGATTTTGACGAAATTTCACATGGGAGTTTATTTTGACGTGTCTTGCTTACTGTTAAATTTGCATTCAGTTATTTAAAAAAATTGGAGAATTTTTTTTAAATAAAAATTTCTCCCAGTTGGACTTTTCCGACGCAGACAGCTGAGCTGTCCACCACCGGCTTTCCATCTCCACCGCAACCTCGTTCCCCTACGATGAACCATCAGCCTTGGCGCATTCTTTGTCATCAAAAACCGACGCCCTCGCCTTTTTTATAAACTTTTGTTTTTTCTTTTCCGCTGTTCGAGCAGAATGAAAAAGGTGATGGCCGACTTCCGCACAACTCAAATTTTGCGCCATTTCGTGCGATTTCCGTACATTTGGAGTAAAATTTTTCAAAAACGTGTGAGTTCCGTAGTACAAGTTACAAAACATTTCTGTACAAGTTAAATAAAATAAATGTTTTCCCAGTACAGGTCGCCAGAATTGGCGATTTAATCAAACACTTTTAGTCGCCACGATCGCCAGGGGCGACCTTGGCGACCGTGAGTCTGGATCTTTATTCACAAGCTGGCTGAACAGCAAAGTTCCCTCCAATCATTTTCAAACTCCAGATCAACTCTGCCCTTGAAGCAGCTTGTCTAGCAGAATAAAGCTGAATTGATGGTGTAGCTCCGGGAGATGAAATTACACCATCACTGCTACATCCAGGACGGGCTGAAGACAAATGTAGTTGTGAAGAACTCGGTTTCACTTTACATTGTTCTCTGTGCTTCCGAGTAGAAGCATGCTGCTCTATAGCACTAAAGCCCCAAGAAACCGAAAATGTTTGTGCGCACAACATACAAAAAACTTCACTGTCACTTTTTTTCTGTCCCCATTCAGAAACCATGAAACCATTGCTGTCCTTTTTTTTTTTGGAACCATTCTGATTTTACAGTACATTTTCCCATACTTTTGTCCAAGTAATCCAGTTAATCAAAAAACATGATTTTATAAAGACAGCTGCATTACCTGAAACAACAAATTAAAAAAATTAGTATTACTATTCATTACAGTATGAAGTAAAGAAAAAACACATATTGTAACATCACAGACACTCGATCACAACACAAAACATTTATTACGTTACTATTTTACACAAAAACATAAACTGGAATACACTCCGCGGTACACACTAAACTTGTCGTCTCAGCCAAAGCTCGGCATGTCCTACTCCTTCAAAATCTCTCATGCTACTCTTTACATCACTCACCACAAGCTCAAGTCATTAAAGTGTCAATGTATCATTCCGCACTGTTGTCCGTGAAAGTTCGTATTTTACAACCCCTCCTCACTCCAGAGGAACTTTTTCCAGTGGTAAAAAGTTCTTGTCATTTTACAATACAATAGTCATAGTTCACATAATGAGTCATAATCCATTTACAAAGAGAAAATATATGAGTTAATTTAACAATTATCTTTACGTGTTTTCCTACAATTTCCCTGTATTATATAACACAACCAAAAAAAAAAAAAAAAAATTTTCACTAGCAGACACATGATCAAGGTGGATCATCTAAATTTGGAATTCCGCTCAGTCCATCTGCATTTTTGTGCATAGTTCCCGATCGATGAATTATAACAAAATCATATGCTTGTAAAGCAAGGGCCCATCTCATCAGACGAGCATTTGAACTTGAGTTGGTGCGTAACCAAACGAAGAGGGTTATGATCAGTTTGTATGAGGAAATTTTGACCATCCAGGCAGCATTTCAGTTTCTGTACCGCAAATATAATGGCGGCACATTCTTTTTCACTGGTACTGTATGTCTTCTCTGCTGTCGAAAGTTTTCTGCTTAGATAGAGTACAGGATGTTCAGTGCCATCTTCTTGTTCTTGCGAGAGGACGACTCCCATTCCTTGATCTGAAGCATCAGTTTGTAGAATAAATCTACGTTCATAGTCAGGGGCATACAGAACAGGAAAACTAGATAAAGATTTTTTTAGTTCCACAAAAGCTTTCTCACATTGTTCTGACCATATAATTTCTTCTTTACGATTTTTACCCTTCAAGATGTCTGTCAAGGGAGCTGTTATCGAAGAAAACATTGGAATATATCTGCCGTAATATCCCGCCAGGCCTAAGAAAGATCTTACTTGCGTCTTGTTCTTTGGCGTAGGAAAATTTTGTATGGCCTGAACTTTTCGTTCCGCTGGTTTTCGATATCCTTGTCCAACAATATGACCCAAATGCAAGACGTGATCTTCAGCAAACTTACATTTGTAAGGTTTTATGGTCAAGGAAGCCCTCTGCAACCTCTGTAGCACTTCTTCAAGATGTATCAAATGATCCCTCCAGTTTTCAGAAAAAATGGCAACATCATCTAGATATGGTATGGCAAACTCTCCGCAGCCTCTCAAAAGTTCCGACATCATTTTGCTAAAGAAATAAGGTGCGTTCTTAAGGCCAAATGGCATCTTTAAGGGCAGATACGTTCCAAAAGTAGTCACAAACGCTGCCAATAGTTGAGCTCTAGCACTTAATGGAATTTGCTAGTACCCTTTTGTTAAATCTAATACTGTAATATACTTCGATCCAGAAACCTTTTAGACTCTTTCTTCTATGTTGGGCAATGGATAGAACTGGGTCCTTGTCACTTCATTCAATCGCCTGTAATCAATACATGGGGGTGGATCTCTTCCGGGTACTTCTACCAAAATCATGGGTGATGTATAGTCTAATTCACCAACTTCTATAATCTTGTACTGCAGCATTTTATCTATCGCCTTTTAGAATATTTATCTGCCTGGGTGACATTCTGTAAGGCTTAACTCTTACAATAGCATTACTAGCTAGCTCGATATCATGTTCGACCAAATGAGTCTTTCCTGGAATATTAGAAAACATTTTCAAGTAATGGCATAATAGTTTTTTCAGATCCTGAATTTGTTGGCCACTTAGGCGCTCTCGAAGTTTACTGTTCTCCTCGATATCAGAGAAGTTAAATATATTTGGATTCTTTTCAACTTGCAGAAATTTAATCTCTAAATCCATTTCACCATTTTCACAAACGGGCAATAAGTTCACAAATTCTGGTTGTTTATGGTATGGTTTCAGCATGTTAATGTGATATACCTGATGCTTTACATTTTTGCCTTCAAAGCTTACTACATAATCAGTCTCAGAAATTATTTTCTCAATTTTCCCTGGTCCTTTCCACTGTTCCGCTAACTTATTTGGTCTGCAGGTAACAACCAATACTAAATCTCCTTCTTGAAATTCACATTTTACCGCATTTCTGTCATACCAATATTTTCTTTTCAATTGAGCCACTTCCATGTTTTTAATGGCAAGTTCTTGACATCTTTTCATCCTATTTATTAACTCAAATACATATTCAGTGACATAGTTTTCTTCTTCAGGATGACCCATCCACTTTTCATACAATAGTGTCATTGGCGTCCTCAAATTTTTTCCATGCACCAATTCAGCAGGCGTAAACCCTGTGCTTTCATGTGTCACAGTTCTCAAAGCAAACAGCGCCGCCGGTAACTGTTTCTCCGAATCCGGAGCAGATTCAAGACATAAAACTCTCAACACCCTTTTAATAGTTCGATGGAATCGTTCTACCGGATTACTTTGGGGATGATATACAGAACTATGAGTAACTTTTATTCCAAACCACTCCAGAAATTCTAGTGTCAAAATGCTTACAAAACTGGCTCCTTGATCAGTTTGAATTTCTTTCGGAAATCCCATGCGGCTAAAAATGTGTAACAAAGCGTCAACTACCGACTTGGATCCTATGTCTGGGACTGGTACCGCATCTGGATATTTGGATGACAAACACATAGCTGTAATTATGTATCTATTTCCGCTTGAAGTCTCGGGCAAAGGCCCACGGCATCAACGTTGATCTTTGTAAAAATTTCAGGAATAATTGGAACTATTTTCAAAGGTACTTTCTTTTTGTCCCCAGCTTTTCCAGCATGTTGGCATGAATCACAAGATTTTACAAATTCTTCAATGTCTTTATAACAGTTAGGCCAATAAAAATACTTCGCTAGTCTGTCTTTGGTTTTTGTCACTCCTAAATGCCCCGAAGTTCCCTCATGACACATGTTTTTTATTTGTTCTCTATATTGTTCGGGAACAACAATAAGATCTTCCTCTTCGCTAATCTTGTTGATCTTCTTCTTCACCAACATCCCATTTCTTAGCACAGCATAACCATTTGCCTTTTAAAAATCTGTTTTCTCTATTTCTTTGAGAATTTTTCTCAATTCCAAACTTTGCCGTTGATCTTCCATGAAACTTTTTGAATCCAATTTTACCAACTCTAACATGGCTTTATCTTCTTTTTTTTTTTTTTTTTTTTTTTTTTTATTGGAGGTTTAACGACTACCGTGAGCAACTCAATGGGCTATAAGCAGTCGCCCGTCCCTAATTTAGGGCCACTGGTTCCAGGGAAGGGAGAGAACCAGTGCCGTAAGACAAACACAACATCCATGCCTCACCGGGATTCGAACCCGGACCCCGTTCGGACGAATGATCAGAGGCCATCGCTTAGACCACTGCGCCACCGGGGCGGCGGCTTTATCTTCATCATGCCTCAATGGCAGAATTTCTTCTTCTAATTCATCTGATTCTTCGGAACCCACAGCCTCTCCTTCGATAGCTTGTTTTTCTTTTTCCCTGAATCATTCTTTACTGAATTTCTCTATTTGTTGTTTCGTTTCTGTTTTTCTTGATACCGAGTAACCACAACATTTACCTGTTCTGAATTAAGTGGCCACTCCATATCAATTTTTTAACAAAGCGGCAGTCTTATTTCCAAGTAAATATCTACCTTGATCTAGCAACTTCCTAATCACTGCAGCCTTAGTTACAACATGACCTAATTCACATTCTAGTTCAACTTCTGCCAATGGTAAACAAACCTTTTATTTATCCAGAAGATGCTGTACCCACACATGTTCTCCAGTAAACTCACCTGGCGACACATACTCTTGACAAATGATATCAACTGATGAACCTGTATCCCGGAGAATAGGCATGGTAACTCCATTTATTTTTCCTTCAAAGGTATAGGGTGCCAAGAGATCCCCTTCAGTTTCCTCTTTGATTCTATTTACGCTTCCTGAGTTCTGTGATTTTTAGCTTAGGACACTGAGCTCGAATGTGATCATAAGATGCACACTCGTAACATTGAATCTTCCGTCTGCGATCATACTTTTCTTCATTCTGAGATACATTCCGATTTGACCACCCTTGTCCTACATCTGACTTAACATAATTTTTGTTATAAAATCCATTTTTCATAAAATTTTCCCGATCATAGTTATCTCTAGTTTTTTTCTCACTGCCTTGCATTTTCTTTGAAGCACAAAATTCATTCGACGAATTTTTCTTGTTTCCTCCTCTTACACTTTCATAATTGTCCACCAGGGCAAGATTTCATCTTTTTTCTCACTAGCAAATTTTGCTAGTGACCAAATAGTTTGCTAGCAAAACATTTGCATGACTAACAAGTAAAACTAAATCACATCGTAACTTATTTTCTAATAAAGTTACACAGAAATTTAAATATGTGTATAAATATTTTGAATTACCTTTTTGAATAATGAATAGAATCTTAGATAAGTTTAGTGACTATCTTTATTATTAATTTCTAACAAATTCTCATACCACATGAATATATTTCACTGACATTCTAATTCAGATTTCTTCCCATATGGTTTATGCTCAGGGTGTCCGACTTTGCCACCATACCACTTTATAACTGCTGACCGTGGATTAAAAATCTCTTCTTGTGGCCCTTCTATTTCAATTGTCATCAGAGCATTTAAAGTTTCAACAGACAAATTGTTCCTCCAATCCCCTTGTATTCTTTTTAAAAAACTGAATCCCACCTCGCAACATGCAGTACGAAGTGGAAGTATCGCACAAATGTCTGCTAAACTTCTACACACTTCATATCTGCCAACTACCACACAATGCTGTAGTTTCTACGGAATTAGTTGTCTGACTATGGAACTCACTATCAAAACTACGGATTCTACAAATTTTCATTTTGTTTCAAATTTTTCTTTTGCTATTATTTTTATGATGTACACGAGATTCTTACAGGGATTCGCGGAATCCCGCTTTTTTTTCTTTTTGTCGTCAGTTAGATCATTCCGAAGATCGATATTTGGGAGGAGGGGGTCGTTTTCCATCTGGAGACGAAATTTCATGCTTCAAAACTTTCTAACACAGTAATGAAACGGAGTAAGAAAATTTTGCCGTAATCGCAATTTTTTTTTCTCCCAATGTTGTCTTTGTGTCCGCTTTTCTTGTTAAATATCATTTTATTGCATAAGATAAATGTTTGCATTTTAGCTTGAAACTGTGGAGAACAATTTGCAAAAACGGAAGTTGGCTGCTGCAAAATTTTTCTGTAATCTTCAGGCATGAGATTCTTCCACGAATTCAAGGAATTCCTGCTTTTTCGTTATTATTGGAATTCCGTCTTTACGAAACTAGAAAACGAAAGGTCGACGGAATTCGGATTTTTTTCCGTAATCATAATTATTTTTTTCACGATGTTGCCTCTGTCAAGTATTATTGCTCATTAACATTTTACTGGATAAATATTTGTATTTCAGCTTGAAAATACAAGGAAAATTTCCAAAACCAGAAGTCAGACGAAGCAAAAGTTTCTTCCGTAATCGTTTACCCCTCCACGAACACGTTTCGTAAAAAAGCGTCTATCTATGCCACGCAATAAGGCTAGTTACTATGGATAAGACTTTTGCCAGTGTTGGCAGGCTATTTTCCAGTAACATTTTGGTTTGCTTCTTTCGGTTTTGTCTACCATCCGAATAAGTGGAATTATCCTTGCTTATTGCTTATTCATCACTGATCATTAGAGCGCAGTATTTGATGTATGCACGACTATCAAGACTTGTGGAAGTAGGCGATCGCTTCGCTTAGGGTACGACAGGAGTTGAGGACAAAGTTCGTGGGGCAAAAGCAGGGAGGGTGGCAGAGCAGGTGGTCAAACAACCGATCCAACCCAGAGCTCTGGGTTGCCACAGCAACCATTGCCGACGTCACGTTCAGTTTCTGTAATACACCAATGAGGGCACGATGGATAGGAGTTTCAATGCGCTTCTACAACAGTTTGGAAGGGATGAAAGACATGGGGAGGATGGGTATTAAGTGTCGAAAGGAAATTGGCGAAAGAGAAAGTGATAATAAAAACTTATGTAAACTTCGTGGATTAATAATGATTTTTGGTTACTTTAAATAAAGAAATTACCTTACTAGCAATATTTGCTACTGCGACTTTTTTTCACTAGCAATTTGCTAGTTGCTAATCGGTGAAATCGCACCCTGTTGTCCACCATATCAGCCAAATCTGAAGGTGAGACAATATTTGACCATTTATCAATAAAATGCTCCCTTATTTCTATAGGCACTCTCCGCTTCAATTGATCAGTGATCATTAATTTTTTTAGCCCTTCAAAATCGCCTATTTTAAGTCCTGAAATCCATTCATTAAAACAATTTTCTAACTCGAAGGCGAAATCTCTCCAGGTCTTCTCTGATGTGCGCATGTGTTGTACAAATTTCAATCTAAATTTCCCTGGACTTAACTTATATCTTTTAAGAAGTAACCTTTTAACATATTCATAGTTTTTAGCATCTTCCACATTTTCTCTGGCAATCAATTGTGATATTTCGTAGGGCAAAAGTCCTATCAGATTCGCGACCCAATCTTCCCTTTTTATTTCTGCTTGTTGTGCTTGCCTTTCAAATAAAACTAAGTAAATACTTATATCGCTGTCTTTTGGGTCAAATGTTTTCATCAAATGACGAAGTTCTAATCTTGATTTATGAGCATTTCCATTTTGCTCCAAACTGCCTACTAGCGGCTGACGTCCAGCTTTTATTCTGAGTTTTTCAAGCTCAAATTCCATTTGTCTTTCTGTTTGTTTACGTTTTTCAAGCTCCAATTCCATTTGTCTTTCTGTTTCTCTATGCTCTTTTATACCTGCCAAAAATTCTTTCACGAAATCCTCTTCATAACCTTCAAAGTTGACAATTTTATTTTTTAATTCCAGAATTTTGATATTTGGCGTAACTTCTATACCAAACTCTTCCGCCAACTGCAGAAGTTCTTCTTTGCGAGCTCTTCCTAAGAAAGCCATTTCAACAATGCCGAATTTAGGCAAGTTCTACGTGTACCCAATGTTTATTTATTATCGTATATGTGTATACGTTTACAGAAATTGTTTACAACAATATCCTACATTTACCTATACTCTAGGCTCAAACAGTTGTTCTGAATGTACTATTTCTTGACAGAAATTATTTCCTTTTATTTAATTCCGTACCCGGAAACTTCTAAAAAGCTTGCTTTGATATCTCATTCCTTTGGATAATTCTCTAAGAACAACAACAAAAACAGTACTTACATAAACATCAAACGAAGTGTAAATCCGATACGGAACTTGTTTGTTTTCTCATGAACTAATTTCAAAAACAACAGTCACCATCCTTTGTTCTTCCCAACACAAAGAGGAAAAAATATCCCTGTCGCGTTGGTTCTTTCTCACGCTTGAAGATCTTTTAACTCATCGATTCCCACGGTCATAAAAACGCCGTGAAGCTCGCATATCCCACCGGTGCCTCCACTTCTTTCTTTGGTCTGTAACATCACACTCGATCACAACACAAAACATTTATTACTTACTATTTTACACAAAAACATAAACTGGAATACACTCCGCGGTACACACTAAACTTGTCGTCTCAGCCAAAGCTCGGCATGTCCTACTCCTTCAAAATCTCTCACGTTACTCTTTACATCACTCACCACATGCTCAAGTCATTAAGTGTCAATGTATCATTCCACACTGTTGTGCGTGGAAGTTCGTATTTTACAATATGCACACACAACTACTCCTATATATATATATATATATATAGAGAGAGAGAGAGAGAGAGAGAGAGATCCAGAGAAATTTTTAAGCAGGGTGTCTATTAAATTCCTACAGGAAAATTTACTGAGTATTCCCAGCTTAAGGCTCTACGAGACCCACCATTTTGTAATGCTTCTTCTCTTGTTAACCAACGGGCAAGCGTACTTCACAAATTGCTCAGGCAATTTTGCACATTTTGGAACACCGTTTGAGGCTAACGCAAGATATATGATAAATACAGAGTTCCCTGGTTTCAGAATTTTTATTGACCTTTCCCTTAATTTTTTACCTGCAGCGAAAGTCGTACCAAGGCGTTTTCCAAAGTTTTATTAATTGATAAAAAATACTTAAAGAGTCCAAAATGAAAATCTGAAACCAAGGAACTCTTTATTTATCATATATCTTCCATTAGCCATAAACGGTGTGCCAAAATGTGCAAATTTGCCTGAGCAATTTGTGAAATACGCTGCCCGTTGGTTAACAAAAGAAGAAGCAATACAAGATGGCGGGTCTCATAGAGCCTTAAGATTTTTGTGCCTGTATAGGGCCTCACCCCGCCCTACACAGTGGTGAACTACTAGGACATTACAATGTCCAAATTTCACCTCTGTATTATTATTTTCAGGGAAATTAAAAATAAAATCAGCACTGATTAGTTAAAAAGAACTTCACAATTAACCAGATAATTATGTAGTTATGGTGGACACAAACTGCAGACAGACAGACACGTAAACAGATAGACAGACTGATACACAGAAACCACTTCGAAAACAGTGAAATCGTATTCAGGGGACCCCAAAACATGTATTTCCGTTAAAATCTCGAATTCGAATTTTTGCCCGATTACAATACTTCCTTATACTAATGTATAAGAAAGTAATAAGAAAAATTATAGGAAATACAGTACAAAGACTCAAAATATAGGAAATATAAGATGGGTAGGAGCATTGTTTGCATATATGCGCACACACAACTCTTCCCCAAACCAAAATAATACATCTGGCGAAGAATGTTAACCGAAATTTACTTTTTTGCACTTAGATAACATTCCCAATATAGAGATCAAAAATCACTCTCTAGTGCACAAGGTTGTTAACAAAGTTATAACTCAGAGCCTTCTCGACGGCATTTTCTAATTTTTCAATCCATCTGCCACATAAAACACTACTTTACCGACCACAAACTTTTTTTCATATCACGTAAATCTTTTTTAAAAAAGCCATGGTATAAAACTGACTTTACAGACCAAAATTGTAAAATACAGACTAAAACTGACCAATCTGAAAAAATACTGACTTTTACTGACCATTTTCCATCCCTGAGTGCATAAAAAAAAAAAAAAAAAAAAAACTCTACTTTGCTACTTTTCTAAGTCCTCTAAAAGTTCCACTGAAAGAAAACATTCTTCAGCCAGTGAACAGTTGAATGATTCTTCTGTTTCAGGAAGTGCTGAAAAAACTGAACAACTTCCAACTCAAGGTCAGCAGGTGAGTAATGTTAATTCCAAGCACTGTTCTAGTGACATTAACAAAGAATGGCTTCAGAAGTGCAAATGGTTAACTGTGACTGAAGATGGAATGTTATGCACCATATGCCTGAAATATGCTACAAAAACTGTTAATCGATAATTAACATGGGTGGATATTCCTTGTGCTCGACTGAGGAAAGAAAGCCTTTGAAATCATGAAAAAAGTAAGATGCACTCTGATGCCTGCTCAGGTTCTTCATCTGCTGCTTTACTGGAAAATACTGGAGTTGGAGAGATCGAAAGATCTGTTTCAGCTTTAAATAATTTGCAACGTGATGCTTTTTTTAGGTGCACTGAAAAGTGTATATTGGCTTACCAACAATGAATTGCCTCATACAACTTTATATGAAAAATTATTGGAGCACTGAAAATTGATGGGATGCACCTAAGTAATTTGAAAGTGGCAGAAAATTCTAATTACACTTCTGATAGAATTGTTCAAGAGCTCTTAGAGGTGCTATCTTTAGAAATTCGCTCTAATATAGTAAGCGAGTTAGCCAAAAGTCAGGTTTTTAGTGTGCTGTGTGATGAGACAACTGATATTTCAGTTGTAAAGCAGTTAATAATTTATACAAAATTTGTGTCCACAAAAACAAAAGAAGTTAAAGTTGCTTTCCTGACCACTAAAAGCATAAATGATGGAAAAGCTACAATTGCAAAGAATTTAACTGGAACATTAGGTGAATTAAATTTACAGCTTGAAAAACTGGTAGGTTTGGGATTTTTTTTTTTTTTTTTTTTTTTTTTGTTGGAGATTTAACGACCATCATGAGCAACTCAATGTGGGCTATAAGCAGTCGCCCGTCCCTAATTTAGGGTCACTGGTTCCAGGGAAGGGAGAGAGCCAGTGCCGTAAGACAAACACAACATCCATGCCTCACCAGGATTCGAACCCGGACCCCGTTCGGACGAATGATCAGAGGCCATCGCTTAGACCACTGTGCCACCAGGTTTGGTGGCCCATCCCGTCCTACGCTTCATCAAAATTTTCATCAAAATGAAAATTTTGGCAAGAATAATGGTGTTGCAAAATTGCTGAAGGATGCAACTCAAAATCTTTTAATTAATTGTCATTGTGTAAATCACCGTCTAGCTTTAGCTAGTGCCCAGGCTGCACAAGAAGTTAAGTATTTAGTAAAATTCAATGACATTCTGCGGCAGTTATTGTTTTTCTTTCAAAATTCTGGTGTTCGAATGGCTGGATTACACCAAATACAAGACATTTTCAACATACCTCAGATGAAACTGAAAATGGCCAGTGATACTAGATGGCTTTCTCATGAAGCTGCTGTTCAGTCACTTCGTAAAACACTAATTGGACGAAATGATGTCAGTTAGTTAGTTAGTTAATTGATTGATTTTAGTGGCGCAAGGGCCAGGTTTGGCCAAAGAGCGCCAGACACAGAATTATCAGTTAAAGATTTTTTTAGAAGCGGGGTGAAATGATTAGGAGCAGACAGGCTTGATAAAAGTTAGAAAAGAGAATGATGAAAGCTGTGAAGACTAGTTAGTTAATTAGGTTTATAAATAAATTTATTAATTCACTGTTATAATCATCACAATTTTTTTTTTTTTTTTAATAATTTTTAAAAAGTCAATCTGCTTTAAGAACGAAAATACTGCGAAAGTGTCGCAGTGGTCGCCCAAAAGCTTCTGCAGTGTAGCTGCGCCGTCATCCAGTAGATGAGACTGAAAATAGTGAAACCGATGATTACGAAAACTGGACACAACTACATAAAACGAGAGATGGCGAGTAAACAGTCGCACGCCTCACGCATTGGGGCAGTGTCGCCACACAGCAAATAGCTATGCGTGAAGCGACAATGCCCAATGCGGAGACGCGCAAGAACAACTTCTTCCCTATGGTTCCGGCGACACGATGATTTCCAGACTCCAAGGTTAGGTTTTATACGGTGCAGTTTATTCTCCACCTGTTGGTCCCACAGACTTCGCCACGTTCGTCTGATATGATCGTGAACAAGAAAGCGAAAATCACAGTGAAACAGTGGCAAGGGTGTGATGACCAAACAGGAGGCAGATCTAGCAGCAGCATCGGCAGACTCGTTCCCTGGGATCCAACATGCCCAGGAATCCAGCAGAACCGAATCTGGACATCAGCCTCGAGCAAAGAACGAAGAAGTCTCAGAACGGTAAAAATAAGTGGGTGGCCAGAGAAATCCAAAGATGACAATGATTGCACAACACTCAACGAAGTATTTCTTTTTAAGTGGCATAACCATGTTTCAAAATGGGGGGGGGGGTCTGATCACACATAGGCATACATATACAATATTATATACATACTGCATGAGATATAGTTTGGGACCCCTCACCCAACACACACACACGCAGGAGCAAAACAGTTTCTGAGGTGTGATCTAACGGGCATGACATAGGCACCTCTGTTGGCAAATTGTGGAACTTAGCAAACACAATGGTAAAACTATGATACATAGGGCAGAAATGTAAATTACAAAGCTGTACAACTGACTTTGCTCATTAAAAGTCAAAATCACTGTTTTATTGAGTACACATTATACACGTGTTTGCAGTCTACGAAAAATTTAAATCTTACATTATAAAATTTAGTTGGTTCACATAATAAAAAAGTTTGCATTATATCCCAGAAAAATGGGGGGGGAGGCATTTACATTGGGGATTCAAGACTCTGAAAATATAGGGGGTCTTTCCCCCAGTGGTTACACCTATGGCTCTTATAATTTGGGATATACAACTCCAACGAAATGTTATTTTTTGCATATACTAAAAATGTGGTGTTCTTCCTAGATTTTTTTTACAGCCAGGTTGCGAGAAATTTTAAATGGGTGGTATTTTTAATGACCCCTTCTCCAATCGAAAAAAAAATTTGCTTAACATTATTATACTTACTTATTGAACATCACACAGTTAAAAAATTGTACAAAAATGGTAAAAAAAAATGAGTATTTACTGACAAATTATATTCGACACACATTTCTTTTTTGATTGAAGGTTTAACGACCACCATGAGCAACTCAATAGGCTATAAGCAGTCACTTGTCCCTAATTTAGTGCCACTGGTTCCAGGGAAGAGAGAGAACAAGTGCTGTAAGACAAACACAACATCCATGCCTCACCGGGATTCGAACTTAGACCCTTCTCGGAAGAATTAATATAAGCCAGAGCTTAGACCGCTGTGCCACCAGAGCAGTAATGCAGATTTTAGCCAGTTTTCAACACTTATGGTGTACGTGGGACTAAGTTTTCCATTCTTACTATTATGTGCAATATGAAAACATTCGTTAAAGGAAATATAGCCAAGCGGCAGACAAAATTAAGTGGCAGGGCCACCCAGTTAAAAGGCTCTAGGGAGAACACTAATGTGCAAGGTTTTTCTTTCACAGACCAGTGGACATTTTTGATGGACCAGTGATTTGCAAATTTGAGTAGTCCACTGGACCTGTAGAAGATTTATTTCTGACACTGATATGGTTCCAATTTCTTGACCTAGAGCATAATATATTAAAGAAGTAATATTCTTATGTTCTCGACACTCCATAACAATAACTTCCAGTGATTGGCAGTGAAATGAAACACAATATACGATGACTGTTTTCTTTTAGTAGGAAATTCCAAGTATTTTATTTTTAAATTTAGTTGCCTAAACCAGGCAACTAGATTTTTTCACCTGTCCTCGAGGCCAATATTCACATTCTCTGGGCATGGTACTTTTCAAGATAAACAAAACTGATTTTTTTTTTTTCACAAGTTTATAACCAGCTTGAATTTCATAGGAAATTCATTCACCTTGGACATTCTTCCTAACTCACTTTTGCTTACAGCAGAAAGGACTGTTTGTCAGCACAATGGGGAATTCATAAGACTTAAACCAGTACTATTTAAATACAATATTAATATAAATGAAAAGCATTCAGTAGAAAATAATTAATATCAAGCTAACATTTAATAGTGCACTCTTGATTTAGCTAAAACAACAGCTTCTAGAACATTCGGTGGGGGGCAGCTCTAGCCATATCACTTGGCCCTTTATTCTAGGCTGCTAAATTTAAAACATATTTGTATGTTTTACGAATCACTGGACACGCACTTTCGTAATGCGGAGATATTTATATCGCTTCGCAATACTTTAGCAAAGCTTTATCCCCTGTAACTGTATTTGCTACCTTCCAACCCCCCCCCCTCCTCCCGAAATATGTGAGCTATTGCAGTAGCCTCAGGTTTCTTCACTTCGGAATTTTAACTCAGGCTGATCAATACCACAAGCCTGTTCACCCGGTCCTGAGGTAAACACAATCTTTAAAAGAAACTAAGAAATGCAGATAAGGACTACATTTTAGCGTAATATATAAAACAAAACAGGATTTAATAAATAGCACAAACATACCTCTAACGGCTACTATAGATCGTTGACAATACACGATAAATATTTTCTCGCCGACTGAAGTTTCGCTGGGTTACGGCACAAGGATAAAAGTTAGACATCTTAATGGCACATTATTTTTTTAGACAAGCCAACAAAATGGAATTCTATTTTTCAATATCGAAATTAAAGTGCATCAGCCAACGTGTTCAACTTCAAAGTGTGAAGCTAAAAAGGACAATGTTACAGCTATTCGATACGGACGCATGACCTGAAAATGCACCACGGCAATCTTATACGGATTCCACGCAAGCCTGTGATTGGCTGCTCAGAGAGGGAGACGATTTGATTGGAAACAACCCAGAACCCGAGGTAATGTACTCTCGTTCTCGAAAGCAGAGACGTAATTATGTCTGTAACTTCGTTGTTGACATCAAAGAAGATGGTGTATTTTCTGGACGGGCGTTAACTGCGTATGGATGCGTAATGTTATAGGTAAGTCATATTTTGTGTGTAGAGGTAAAGCACGGATGTAATTGTACACGATAGCTGTGGTACATTTTATGTAATGCCTGCGTTGTTGACATTGTTTGATGAACGTGGTGCACTTTCTGGATGGTAGTTAAGTGCATGTTGATGAATAACATAGGTTAAGTTATATTTTATGTGCAGCACAATTTCAAACTTTTTTTTTTAGGATGAGATGTATTTCAAGTTAAGCGTATATATGTAATTCAGCATGTTGTTAATCAGAACCTTCCAAATGCGGGTTGTTGTTTTTTTTTTTTTTTTTTTGATTGGAGGTTTAACGACCACCGTGAGCAACTCAATGCGCTATAAGCAGTCGCCCGTCCCTAATTTAGGGTCACTGGTTCCTGGGAAGGGAGAGAGCCAGTGCCGTAAGACAAACACATCATCCATGCCTGACCGGGATTCGAACCCGGACCCCTTACGGACGAATGATCAGAGGCAAGGGAAAAGTTTTAGAATTTTACTTAAAATCAAGTAGTTCAGTAAGCTTCATGAGAAAATTCGTTTCAATTGAAATGTTAATGTAAATAAGTAGCATAGAAATGAAATGTTGAATAAGTTATGTAATTATTTATTGCGAGTTTCTGTGCTCTGTTAATGAAACTAAAAGGGCATTTTCTGCACATGTCACAGTGACAGTTACTAAAGGAATTGATCTGTATTCTATGGTGTGACAACCTCTAGCTGTAGAATATACTCCCACCTCTGATGTGTTATACATTATGTAACTGTAAGTCCACAATTTTTTTCTAGCCATCTAATTTCATTGGCTTCTTTTCTACTCATTTTTCTCTGTTTCACAACACCGTGTAAATTAAATATCATCTCCATTATTATCAACAGCACTGTGTAAATTAAATATTATCACAATTATTACCAACTTATTGAGATTGAAAAAAATTAAACATTGTAAAATAGTTTTTTAAATTGAACATAGGCACTGCCGCTTTTTATGTCATGTGGAAGGTTACAGGCAGTGTGAGCACCTGCATAATGTACTTTTCTTTTACTCTGTCTATTATGAAGCTTTAACATCACTAAGATACCAAGAAATAGACCTATACCAAGGTGTACTTCAGTGTCTTAAATGAAGCAGCAAAAGAAAATATTTTGTTAGTGAAATATTAACCATTGAAGAGTCACTATTTCCCTTGGGTTGCCCCGGTGGCACAGTGGTCTAAGCGCTGGCTTCTGATCATTCCTCCGAGAGATGTGTCCGTGTTCAAATCCTATTTAGGCATGAATGTTGTGCTTGTCTTAAAGCAGTGGCTGTCTCCTTTCACTGGAACCATTGGCCCTAAATTAGGGACAGGCAGCAACCTATATCCCACTGAGTTGCTCATGATGGTCGTTAAACTCCCAATCAAATCAAATATTTTCCTTGGATTCTCTTTTGCACATATACTTAGTGGTACCTTAGGGTGTATCTACAATTTCTTCTTGCCACCTCATTTATTTCTCTTGTAATTTAGTAACGTTTCTTAGTTGTATACTATTGTAGTAGTAGTGTAGAAATTATGTAAAGTTTCTTTTTTAAATGATATACCCTGAGGAAATTTGGGATTGTTGTTTTGTTTATTCTCTATAATTTCTAAAGAACTACTCCCATAAGATAACCAGGTTTATTATTACACTGCAAAAATATTGTTGAAAATGACATAAAAGACCTTGGAAGAAAATTTTTGACTTACTAGCAGTAAAAATATACTCTTAGCTAAAAAATGAAGTACACAGAAGGAGTCATCCAATCTAGATGAAAATTGGTGCGTACAGTATACATGTATAGGAAAAGAAATTATTACAATTCCAGAGCAGTTGGGCAATATATTTAGATAAAACAGCTACACCAGGGAGGTAAGTCAGTACATTGCAGCGCCACCTGTGGCTTGGATATATGCGAGACATAGATGCATACAGTTTACGTATGCTGTCCTGAGGTATAGCACGCCAAATAGCATCCAAACATTTGATTGGTGAGACGTGTGATCGGGCTGGCCACAGAAGGGTGTCAGCATTATGAAGTCAGGCCTTAGAGAGCTGTGATGTATGTGGCCAGGGTTTACCCTATATAGTGTAGGTAAATATTCTTATAATAAGTGGCCAAAGTTTTTTGATGTGATTGATATTAAATATGGAACAGTAATTATAGTCAATTCAGTGATGTCTGATTGCTGTGTTCATTATCATGAGGCTTTATCCTGTTCAAAATTGCTCGGTGATGCTGCAAACGGAATGACAACACAACAGATCATGGATGCACTGTTAAACTGTAAGGGTGGCATGAAAGACTACCAAGAGTGTCCGGCTGTCATAAAAAATGACTCCCCCAAATACCCCCCCCCATCATACGCACACCCCAGGCCATGCACTGTTCAACAGTAAAGGCAGGACCCATGCGCTGGCTGGTTAGTCACCAGACACGTATACGCTGGTCAGTGGTAGTCAGCAGTATGGCTTCTTTGAATGTAGTCACTGTGCTGCAAGTCATCTAGCAACAGTCTGGATAACCACTTCCATACCTGTAAATGATGCAGCATGGCCACAAATGGTTGAGAGTGAGGATTTCGTTTCTGTTCATGTAACTCTTATAATCTCGCAATCCAGCCACTGGGTTGTGCCCTCCTCGACCCATTGGTGCCAACATCGTCCAATTGCTGCATTGCTCTGATTCAAATGCTTGGTGATACGGTAACTGAACCAACCAGTGTCTCCCAGCCCAGTTATACATCCTCTCTCAAACTCGCTCGTGTCGCGCATGGATCTGATGACGAGGCATCCTCACAGTCAGTGGAGGTTAATGCAACTACAATCTGCTGTTACAGCTGTCGCTGCATGCGAGCTTTGATACACCCTCCTTGATGCATGGTTTCCTTGTGCTACGATGGGCAACTATTTAGTCGTTGGTTGCTATTTCTTAATCATTTGCATATTTGTCCGTGAGTACTTACATGTGGAGCTTCATCAGGATTGAACAACTTTCTAAAGGTTCTTCATTTTTTTTTTATTTTTTTTTTGGCAAAGAGTGTATATTAGAGTGGTCCTTATTTACATAGTAATTTTTTTTTAAATTTTTCGTAATCTTACCCCTAATATGGTTGTCTCTGTGGAAAAAGTGTTGCTCGACAAATTTGGGGTTAATTAGAGATTTTCATGCGGTGTCACACCGAATCCAAACTTCGCAAGTAGGCTGTATTGGCAGTTAACATAAGGAATTTAAGGATACGACAACACTCGCGAAATTCAAGCGTAGACGAAAGACGAAAAGGAAGTCCACAGGAAACATCCATCTTTCCTGGTTCATAACTTTGCAAGCACGACCTTCTGTTCCGTAGATTTGTGCATGCGCCATTGGAACGTAATACGGGAATTCCCCTTATGTGATTGCGCGCGTGAAACGTAACAACAAAACAAGTGTGAACATTGAACATGGCTTCAGCTTCACACGCTTCAGTTGTAACTCGCAAAAACTCCGAAGTCTGGCTGGTCGGGAGACAAAAAAAAACAAAAAAAACTTAATTAAGCCCGAGGACCTTTGTTGGTGAGGTTCACTATTTTCACCTGTTTTTACTGTCTGGCTCTTCCGCTCGCATCGCCTAGTTGAATTTCGGAAATCTTCATTTATGATCATATTTGCAGCAGGATTGCCTGGTCAGGTTGGGATTCTTCAACTCATTATTATTTTGATGACAACGCCTATTCATGCTCCTCCGCCTTTTCTTCCGGCATAGCAGGTTCTGATAGGAAAAACCGTTAGAAGGCGTTAGGGTTAGGTGCTATACGGGTGAGTCGGCTGTTACTAATCGGCCAGGACGTGCTTCAGGTTGCCTATTTAACCCTAAGGTTATATAGCTCCTCTTGGACGCTGTTATGGTGTGGCCGCTCCGCTGTACCACAGCTTCGCAGGGCATCGGCTGCAAGAGGTGTGATCAGCCGCGTAGAGGACGTGTTAAGGCAGCATTCTCGGTGATGGTCATTTTGAGAAAATGCTTCCCAGGTGGTGCGTACCCATTCAACCTCACCCTCGGCTGGTCAAAAAAAAAATCTGTGCCATTCTGGCCTCAATTGCCAGCCACTTTTGTTCTTCCTCTTTCTACCGCAACCAAAAATCGAGGGAGCGCGCCTTCTCAAGTCAAAATGGACGCCCAGTGACTTCTTCCACTTAGGAGGAGTCAAACGACCAATCGGAACAGTTTGAAAGGACGCCAGCCATCCCATTGGCTGCTTTCAGCCAACATCATGTGAAACGCACGTGCTAGACACGTGACACCTAGATGCTTCTCAGGGTCCACATTTCGTAAACAACCCCATAAATTTTGGCGCGAGAGACTGCTGCTCCCCACTTTCAACCGGCCAACAAATCCCTTTTCCGAGTGTTTTCCAAGGGCATCTCTCTCAGTTCGCTAATCCCCTTCAGCTAGGGAGATTTGCCAGACCTCGGCGGGGGAAAATGTTGGTTACTCCTGGTGGTTTTTTCTAGGAAAGAAAATCTCTGAAAAGGATTGAAATAATTTTCTGCTCTCAAGCCCTTTTCTGGGAAACTTAAATCATTGACCGCTATCTGTTAAAGAAGAGAAACTGTAGCTGGCCCACAAAATGCTTTAACACGTTATTTCATACACTGACCAAAGCAAGAAATACAATTCTTCTTTTTCATAATTATTTTTAATGAGCATACTCCAGGTTTATTCTCTTTCTATGATCTCTCTAAACAAAAAAAAGAATTTCTTTATTTGGTTATATGCCAAGGGGAAGGACCCTCTTTTTCTTTTAATATTATATTTGTTCTCGCCTTCCATAGTAAATCTACCTGGCGCCAACTCATTAAGTGAAACATTACTATTATAATACCTTATCTTTTGAATGGCGCGACATCAAACTTTGATACTGAGTCATATAAATGCTACATTTTTGTTCACACAACAAAGGTAAAAGAAAGAGAAAAAAATATTTACACTACTCTTCATTCAAAATATTACATCCCTTCTTTTTTTTTCTGTGCACTGCCATTTCCCTCGTGCTGGGCTGAGTAATTTTGAAAGCAATCACTAACTCTTATTTCACAATTTATGTGCTTAATTTTGGAACTTAACCAAAAATTCATAGGCTAGTCCCACAGCGATGATAAATACTGAATCGAAGAAAGGTAGCCCTTTGCTACTCTCCTATCCCTTAACAAAGTAAAAACACTCATTTTGTACGTTAAGCAGAGGAAAAAAAACAACGATGAGAAATAGAATTTTCTGTAACTTTAATTTTCTGTAACTTTTTCCTGACTTTCTCTCTGCATCCAAAGATCGAACCCAGGCGACGTGAAATCTTAATTTACGAAAGGTTTAACAGCAAATCACTCCAGGGAAGAATCGTCACCCTTTCCTGAACTGACCACTATTATCCCTTCGATTATTTATTTTTCTTTCAAGAAAAACGCGGATAATGTTGATGAAAATCTGAAAACATTGATCACGTGTCCACAGATTTTCAGCAACATATCACATGACTACCATTTTTGAAGACAAAGAGTTTCTGTTGACCCAAAGAAAGAAGGGAAGGAAAGGATACATTTGTGGGGAAGATAAATATTTAGTAAGGCAAGAAGCCCAAAAGAGAGAGAAGGAAGACAATTTCGAGCGACTGAAACGAAAACAGGCGGAACAATGGGATCGGTTATTTGCAAAGGTTGAACTAGCCTCATTGAGAAGCAGCAGCGCTGAAGAGGAAGATCGCAAAGCAACCACAGCAACAGCAGGTTCTCCAAAGAAAATGAAACGATCGAAAAAGAACATTGTTTCACCAACGCTGTTAAAGCCCTGAAGGTAGTAAATGACTCAGAGAGCGAGGAGTTAGGCTGATGCATGACTACAACAGCATTCTCACAAATAACGAAGACCAGAAACAGTCCTGCTGCAGATTGTGGAGAACCTCAGGAAGAAATTTCCAAATGCACTAAAAATGACTGTGAGTGACAGTAAACAGCAAACTGAATAGTAATGGAAGAGTGTTTAATGTTTATTTACGGATGATGCCATTCCTTTATTTACTTGTACAATAAAAGAATTTAAGAGGCAGATTCTGATGTAACGTCTCATGTTTCACTGTTTCATTAAGTAAAGAAATGTGTAAAGTTCGAACTCCGTGTGACACCTCTTAAAATTGCCTGTTGAGCTGAAAATTCAAGGTACATCATTTTCTCAACCCAGTGAACAATATTAACAGGTAAGACATTAACATTTTTAATCTTAGTTTATAATGACCACCCTACTGTATATACACTGCTCGCCACCCAAAATGCAACACCAAAAAGGACGCGAGATAGCAAAGCCAGATTTACTGGGTACATAAGAACAGATACAAAGATGAAACGATTGAGCTTACAGGCCTGTGCGACTTGCGGAACACGCAGACATCAATAGTTCGTGTGGCCCCCATGACTGGCAATAACGGCCGCTACACACCGCAGCATCGAACGAAAGAGGCTTTGGATGTGGGCTTGGGGTATGTCGGTCCAGGCTGCTTCCACACGTTGACACAGTTAATCAGGCGAAGCAGCGGGTGATACTTGCCGGGCCACTCGGTTGCCGATCAGCGACCAGATGTGTTCGATGGGCGACATATCAGGAGAACAGGCGGGCCACGGCAGTAGTGACACCTGGTGGGCCGTGAAGAATTGTTGCACGATGCATGCCACGTGCGGGCGCGCATTATTATGTTGAAACGTGGCCGCTGGCAGGTCCTGCAGGTAAGGGAGGACTACAGGCTCCAAAACGTTGGAGATGTAGCGGTGGCTGTTGAGTGTACCGGTGATGCGTACCAGAGAAGTGCGTGTGTCATATCCAATTGCGCCCCAAACCATAACACCAGGTGACGGACCGGTATAGCGATGCATAATGCAGGCTTCATACAGTCTCTCGTCGCGGTGCCACCACACGCGGATCCGACCCTCGTGGCTTTGCAAGCAGAAGTGGGATTCGTCGGAAAAAACCATGTCATGCAATTCCGTAGTCCAGGTGCGGCGCTCAACGGCCCACTGCCGCCGGACTCGCCGGTGGTGTAACGTCAATGTTAATCGGAGCAATGGGCGCCGTGCGACAAGTCCCCGCTCCTGCAGAGGACGTTTTTTTTTTTTTTTTGATTGGAGGTTTAACGACCACCGTGAGCAACTCAATGGGCTATAAGCAGTCGCCCGTCCCTAATTTAGGGTCACTGGTTCCAGGGAAGGGAGAGAGCCAGTGCCGTAAGACAAACACAACATCCATGCCAGACCGGGATTCGAACCCGGACCCCTTCGGACGAATGATCAGAGGCCAACGCCTTAGACCACTGCGCCACCGGGGCGGCACAGAGGACGTTGAACGGTACGTGCTGACACAGGTTGTTGCGCAACACACCCTAATCCCTGCTCTAATGTTCATGATGTGGCAGTACGAGCCGTCAATGCCCTCCGCACAACATGCCGGTCCTCTCGTTCGGTGGTGTGCCGCGGCTGCGGCAATTGCTCACGTCGGTCCGTCTGTCCCTCCTTCACCCAACCGAATCCATACTCTCCTCACTGTGGCTGGATGTCGTCGCACACGGGCGCCAATATCTCGGTACGATAAACCGCTGTCGCGATAAGCCACTATTCGTCCTATGTAGAACTCCGAAACGTGCGGGAATGACTGCCGTATTCTGCGACGCGGCATCAGGAAGTTTCCCACGCACAGGTCCGGCAGCACAACACATTTCCACTGCTTACACCCTGCCTTCTGTGCACCCTTCTTATAATGCTTCTCGGTGGCGTCGCGGGCGCACATGATTTGCGTATGCCCTGCAATGCTAATCGTTTGCATGTCCTCTCGCGGGCGACGTATGCTGCGAGTTTCAGGCCAATTGCATGCTTCATTCTTGGTGTTGCATTTTGGGTGGCCAGCAGTGTATATATATTAGGCATTGAAGATTATGTATTCCTTGGGCCAGCAATACAGAACACTGCTCTAGTTGTCTAAACACTAGCTTGTGATCGTTCATCCGAGTGGTCTGGGTTCAAGTCCTGAATGTGGCATGTTTGTCTTATGACACTGGCTTTCTCCCTTCACTGGAAACTGGCTATAAATTAGGAATGACCAAGTGCTTATAGCTCATAGAGTTGCATGAAGTAGTCGTTTAATGCTCGAACAAATAAAAATACTGATCAACAACAGTAGTTTGCAAAATGGCTGCTGGCTGGCAAAAAGAAATTATTGACTTATCCTAAAATACTACTATCTGTGCACAAGAGCTTAAGGAATGTATTGCATACTTCGATGACTGATATTTTTTGCTAGAACTGGCAATCGTGCCCGTTCTCCGAACGGTGAATCTATAAATAAGTTTTAGAACATAAAATTAAAGAAAGGGAAAAGTAATTTAAAATCTGTAACTGTTTTTATGATTAAGAAGTGCTTTGTGAGTTTATTTTACTAGTTTTTTTTTATTCTTCCAAGTTGGGCAATTGCTCTGTACATCGAAAAAAAAAAAGTTTTTGTTTTTTCGCAGCCTTTTCCCAGGTTTTGTTTCTCGTTTCATTGGTCTAAATTCTACACCTATCTTACAATATTTTTGAGCTCTGTATTGAAGTTTTCCTGTTTTTGTGGATGATGAAAAGTTATGGGTTGGGACAGATATGTCATAGATGTAATGCAAGGTTCAAAATTTTGCATAATATTTAAGTTTCCGAGCCTATGTGGGGTGTTATGTTTTTTGGTGATTTTTGGGGACTTGTACCTTTTGCATTTATGACATAGCAGAAACTCATGTTCAACTAGGTCTTTGTGGAAGTGAGTAAATGTTGAGTTTTGCTGGTCCTTGATAAAGCCAAAGCTCAGCATTTTCAAAGCTTTCTGCACTCCTTTTTTTTTTTTTTTTTTTGGGTCGCTGCTCGTTTGCTTTGATGCTTATTTTAACGATTTTGCATCCTGCTGTAGTTATTTCTGCTTATTGTAAGTGGAGATATATATACAGTGAAACTCTGTCTATACAGTTTTTAAAGAACCAAGTAAAATTAACATATAATTGGAAAACCATATGAACAAAACATGGAACTTTTCTGTCTCTAGAAGGCAGAACATTATTTTGTTGCAACACATGGTGTAGCCATTAGCATTGTTATACTAGGTATTTCATAAGATGTAGCATTTTTTTGTTCTAGTGTACTAATACTTGGAGTCATCCTTTTCCCCCTGCTTTAACACTTTAATGCCCAAAACACCTGTACATACAAAGGACCATAGCCGCCCGAAACGCCTGTGTAGAGTGAGTCAGATTTCCTGCCCTTTTCTGCTTTTCAAATTTGCACGACATATGGGGATTAGCAGGTATCAATCACCCTCAATCACTATTGTTACTAAACAAAGAAGTGAGCCAAAAGATAGTTTCAGGCTATATGATATTTAGCGTGATACAAGATTTTGGGGTCATGGTTCTTAAAAGGTTAAAGAAAAAAAAATATTGATTTCATTAAGTCTGCATAGATTTACAGTGCTTGTACGTACACTGAAGTGCAACTGAATTAGAGATACCTTTCTAGTAACGTGTAGCACCACCTTTCGCCCTCATGACGGCGGCGATTCATCTCGGCATGGACTCGACAAGACACCGGAAGCGTTGGGAAGCCATACGGATTCACGACCCCTGAACAAGCTCCCACAGTTCACAAAAATTTAATGGAGGTGGGGTCAGAGCCTCGAACATCTCTCTCGATGGCATTCCAGGTGTGCTCGATGGGATTGAGGTCAGGTTACCTAGCTGGCCAAGGAAGCGAGGTCTCGTCGGTGGAGTGTTCATCCAACCATTCGGATACAATTCGTGAGCGATGGCACGGTGCATTGTCTTGTTGCAGGATGAGGTCCCCAGTGGGATGTTGAAGACGCACAAACGGGAGCAAATGGTCGTCCAGGATATCCCGGTACCGTTGACCTGTGAGGGACGATGTCACACGTACCAGGGGTCCCATTTCAGTCCACGTAAACAGTCCCCAGACGAGAATGCCACCCCCACCAGCTTGAAGAGTACCCTTCTGACAAGAAGGATCCATCGCTTCATGTGGTTTGTGCCGTACTCGTATCCTGCCATCCGCATGTACCAACGTGAATCTCGACTCATCAGTCCAGGCAACATTTCTCCACTTGTCTAGGGTCCAGTGGCGATGTTCCCGCGCCCATGCTAATCTTTGCACCCTGTGATTTGCGGTCAGCAGCGGTACCCTCGTGGGACAATGGCTTCAGTACCCCATAGCGAGTAGATGGTTCTGGATGGTGTGGCTGCTTACACGTTTTTGTGCACCAGACCCGTCTATCCGCTGTTACAATGCAAGCTAGCCGATGATGACCCCGCTCATTCACACGCTGTTGTCCACGGCAGTTGGCCCTTGCAGGTAGGGTTTTATCGGATTCGATGGAAAATATTAAAATTAGCTATCTTATATTTTTTACAAACCAACCAACCATGTCCTCTCTGCAAAAGTTGTAGTAAAATGTAGGCATGATTTCATTTGTTGGCTTAAAAATTGGGATTGCATTTCAGTTTCCGCTGAAATTTCTTCAAAACACATCCAGCATCACCTTAATTGAACAAGTTTGTTCATATCAGTTTAATATCCCATTTTTTGTTTTGCACTTTAGCATAAACCTGTTATTACAAATATTTTGGCAATTTACAACTATAGTGTATTTCATGTATCTTAAACTCATGTATAGTGCAACCACCTCGCTCTTCTCTTTTGTCTTCCCAACAGAAGTCAGGGGACCAATCCTTTGCAGACTTGTACTACTTGCATGCTGTGAAAAACATTTTGCTCTGGCTGTGTATATCACCTGTGGCAACATTGACTATTTTGGAGAAGTGTTTTGTAGTGGATTTAAATAAAAAATTTCACTCTAAGCATTTCTTTTTAGTGGTCTGATTTGTAGCTGTAAGCTGTTCTGAAGTTCAGGCTAGAAATACTGTGAGTATGCTTCTTTTCTTTAATGCATTTTTTATGATCAGAAAAAGTTATGCAGGAATCATCAGTTTTCAACCAGAGAAAAAAATGCTATATACATTTGGCTTTGTACAATTACTTTATTTTATATTCGTATGACCTGCATATGTATCTTGAATTGGCTTTAAAATTAGTCTACATGCAATTTAGTTGAACCTCTTTCAAATTCATATTAGCATTGTTCCTTCCAAGAACAACAAAACTGACTGACGTCACTGCTAGCAGCACTTTCATAATAAATCACAATTTAAACTTCAACTAAAGTTCAAATTTTAGTTTATTATGAATAAGGAAATTTTTTTATTTGAGGTTTAACGACCACCGTGAACAACTCAATGGGCTATAAGCAATCGCCCGTCCCTAATTTAGGGCCACTGGCTCCAGGGAAGGGAGAAAGCCAGTGCCGTAAGACAAACACAACATCCATGCCTCACCGGGACACGAACCCGGACCCCGTTCTGACGAATGATCAGAGGCCATCGCTTAGACCACTGCGCCACCGGGGCGGCTAAGGAAATTTACAAATAATATACTAGTATATTTGTAAATTTGATTAGGTAGCTTTGCAGATGTTGACATTGTATTTTCAATGGGCTGAGTATTAGTTGCAACATATGAAATTGAGGTAGGGGATGAATGCAATTAACAGCTATACGGAAGTCAGATTTTTCGAGGCACAGACCCACTCTAAATTGTAAAATGTACATTGATTTTTGTATTAATTTATATGTCAGAAGATATGCTAAACATATGTTCTGAGTAATCAAATAAAAATGCTGAACTCATTGCTGAGTGAAGTGTAACTTTTAATTCCTGAAAGCCTAAATTTCTTAGGTGTAAACACAATTTTGCATCACATTTACCAATCTATAGATAAATAGCAAGGCTTGAAAGATACCATGCCTGAGATGCCCGAGGCATGTAAATTATTGGCCTGGGCAAGTAAAAATGAAATCTAGTTGCCCGATCAGGCAACTAGATTTAAAAAAAAAGTTTGGAATGGAGAATTTTCTGCTCTAGAAAAAAGACGGTCGTCGCATGTATTTCATTTCACTGCAGTTGTATTATTGATATGGAATAAGTGCCAAAGCCAGAAGAATAGCACTTCCTTAATTATATTATGGTCTACGTCCATAAAATTGGGGACATACGTAGTTTTGCTCCAGACGTTGTTTACAGTTAACGACGGAATGCATGCATCGGGCGAAACTTGTCTCCAGTGTTTAGTGACAAAACGCATAAACTGCCATGAAACAGGAGGATGCAGACTGATGGTGGAAAAAAGGCCATACTTTATGGTGAGGGAGTGACAACGGAATATTTAGTGCACAGCCCCGGGTGGGGTTACGTCTCTGACATAACTTGCTCAAGTGAGGGAGGGTAAAGTGGAAGCTTCCGCCCGCGTGTGTGCCCACTGGACACATGAACTGACAGTGGAACTACTGAAACAAAAGCTACGTTTCGTTTAAGAATGAGCCTGCGCAATGCGTTCCACTTAACCGGGAGAAGAGGGAAAATTTCCAACGTCGATAACTTAGTTTATCTGAGAGAACAGTGTTCGTGTTAGTTGCGGTTCATGTTAGCTGCAGATATAAGTTGTATTTAGTGATGGATATAATTTTTTTTTCTTTGGAAAATAAAATCCAGCAATGAGAGTATATCTCATAGTAAGCAATTATGTGAAATTCCCGATCTGTCAGCGGTAGTTACAAATTCGTCTTCTGCATTGTTGAGTGACGTAATTTCAGAATCAGAATCTACATCGTTGGCAAATCTGAAACTTATGCAAGGGGACTATGATAAAGCCTACAAAAAAAAAAAAATAAAAAATAAAAAGCTGTTGCACAGTTGAAGAATCTTGGATAAAACATTTAATTCGCTAAAATCAAATGACAAGACTATTATGTTGTGCACTGTTTTTTTTTTTTTTTTTTTTGGTTGGAGGTTTAACGACCACAGTGAGCAACTCAATGGGCTATAAGCAGTCGCCCGTCCCTAATTTAGGGTCACTGGTTCCAGGGAAGGGAGAGAGCCAGTGCCGTAAGACAAACACAACATCCATGCCTCACCAGGATTCAAACCCGGACCCCTTACGGACGAATGATCAGAGGCGAGCGCCTTAGACCACTGCGCCACCGGAGCGGTTGTGCACTGTTTGCAAAATCCATCCTAAAATTGCTGATACCACCAGTAATTTTTTCAAGCAATGTGGGGTGTCAGGCGATAATATAGTTTAATAACTAAGTGCACACAACAGTAGTAAAAACGTAAGATTTGCCTTTGTTTCTAAACAACAATTCTTGGGATTTTATGATGCAAAATTACTTTAGTTCGTACAAGAGAAAAAGGTAAATAATTTTTACATTCAAAATTGTTGTTAAAAACTATTTAAACTGCCATATAGGTAACTATGATTATTTAATTTTGATGTTTGTGTTTTGTTAAATTTGATGTACTGTGTTGTGTAGCAGAATTTTCATTAAATTCGAATGTCATTAAGGCAAAGGATTGAGGCAGAAACCCAAATTCTAGGTTGTGGTGTTAAATGAAGGAGTGTTCTGCATGCATTGGCCTTGAAAACACCATGTAAAAATGTTCCGTTCATTTTTCAGCCTTGGCCATTGTTCAATTTCTTCTCTCCCCTCCTTTTTGTTTTTTGCTCGCTTCTTTTACTTCTTTTTCCATGTTGTTTTCTTCCTCTCACTACCCTAATCTTTCCCTTTTCTCTTACTTACTCCTCCTTTCTCTGTTTTGGTTTCCTTTTTTATTCTTCTCCTCATATATATATATATAGGGGTGAATTTAGATCTTGAGGGGCCCGAGGCACTTCAGTCGGAAATTAAAATAAACAGCAGAAAGGAGAATTCACAAAATTTGCACATCACAGCCAATGTACTGCTTGTAATTGGAACTGACAAGTTAAACAGTCTGTCCAATACTTACAGAAAGTTTTCTTTTTGCACTTGACATCTGAAAAATCTTTAATGAATTCCTCAAACTCTATCATCTTAAGAACACTGCTTTCTACATTCAGTAGGCACAAAGCACTTAGTCTTTCATGAGTCATCGTGGATCTCAAAGAATTCTTAATCAGTGCCAGTTTGCTGAATGATCTCTCTCCTGAACAACTAGTGTCCATCATGCTCAAATATATTCTAAGAGCTACATTAACACGTGGGAAGGTATCACAAAGCCCTTCACCATGAAGTAAATCTGCCCGTAAGATGGAGTGAAACACGACCTGAGCTTGACAAAGGCTGCAAACTGGACAATTTCCTTTATGAACACATTACGGAAATCACGGGGGTAAGCAGTTATAAGTTTCTCAGCTTCAGCTCATATCTATGCATCAGGTAGATTACATAAGTTGACTATGACTTTGAACCTGTTATAGACTGATTAGTACACTACCCTGCGTTCTTTTAAGGCAAGAGACAACTGATCTAAAATGATATTGAAGGTTCCACATCTGAATTTATCTCTCGAAGAAAAGACAACTGTGATGCTTATCCAACCTGTGATACAGAAGTTGGATTAGCATCATATCGTTGATTTCTCTTTGTTGACCTGACAGTAGCTGCCTTGTAGTCTGTGGTGCAGTGGCGGCCCGTCAGATGAGGCAAGTGAGGCGCCGCCTCACCTGAAATTCCGCAGAATGAGAAGTGAAAGAAAAAAAAAAAAAACCTGTCAGTAACAAAGATATAAGAACTTTGCAGGATAAATGAAACACTGAAATTCACATTGTGATTCATGAATTAGGTTAAAGAAAGGCTTTCGAGAAGAGGAATGAATCATTATTTTTGCAAAGCAGCTGCATGTTTTAAGCGCTTAGAGGCGACCGGCTGAATCGTCTCGATGAGAAGCCGGTTTTGGGAACTGGGGATCAGAGAAGAGCCCTACAGACTGAACCCACCCCCACCCCACCCCCACGGTCCGAGGTCTACCCAAAGAGGTGCCGGACCGGCCGGACTTCCAGTAAGAGAAAGGAAATTTCTGAGGCGACCCTCCATTTCGCTTAAACTGGAATCGCATCTCCGCTGTTATTGGAGAACATAAGGATTGTGTATCCAATGGGCGCGGGAAAATGAGCAGATGACCCTTGTGAAAAGTGGTTTCACAGGCGATGACGCCGTTCGCCTCTATACGCTTTGGAGTACGAAGATTTCTACGTAGCTTTAACTATTCGTCAGAGTGTATTTGAATCTAACTTTTTGTAGTGTGTTTTCAATCCTCTCTTCTGCGGGTGTTTGCTAGTTCATAGTAATGTTGAGTTTTTCTTTTTTTATTTTGTTATTGTTACTAAACAGCATATTTTGATTTTGGTTGGAAAATATGAATGGCCCAACAAACGACGTGATTTGTGTTCTGGAAGAAATTCCTTTTAAACACTGGAAAGATTATGATAACAAGGATGTTCTCATATCTGGAAGACCGACACCTATAATAAGTTCAATATCTAAAGATAAGAAGTGCGGCAAATCGTTTTTTAGGTCTTTCAATAAATCATAGTACGAGATTTTTCCCTGGCTTTCTGGTAGCTATTACAAGCAAACTCTTTTGCTGGCCATGTTTACTTTTGAGCAATAAGAAAAATGTGTGGAATACAACGGGTTATTTTGATCTAAAAAACTTTTCTCGTAGTGCAAAATTGCACGAAAGCTCTAAAGAGCATTGAACTTACCACGTAGGTCTAAAACGAATGGAAAAAAACAAACACTATTTCTGATATGCTCAAAGAAAATGCTGCTCTTCATAAAGTCAAGTTTAATGAAAAGGTCAGACTAAATAGGCTTTTTATGGAACATATAATCGATTTAGTTGTCGTTCTAAGCAAGCAAGAACTGCCTTTTCGAGGACATGATGAAACTATTTCCTCATTAAATAAAGGTAATTTCAAGGAAATGTTCCAAATGTTACTTCGTAGGAGCACCCCAGAATTAAAAGCACATTTTGAAGAAATACGAAGCTTATTTTCTGGACAATCTAAAACGATACAGAATGATTTAATGGAGTGTATTCATGAATATATAAAAGTCCAAATAAATACAAGATTTGAAGATATGGGAAAGCTCGAGTTTCTGCAGCTAGTTGACAGCTCAAAATACCATAGTTATTCAGAGTCATTTCCATCCAGTGCCCTTAACACTCTCAAAAAAATTTATCCAAACATTTTTACAGACACACAACGACTAAAAAACGAATTAGATTTTTTATATAATGATCACAACTTCAGGGAACTCAGTTTTCAGAAAACAATGAAAGAAAACGAGCTGAAAGATGTGTTACCAGAAGCCTACAAATTATTTTCTCTTGTATTGACACTGGCGTCAACAAGTTCTTCTGCTGAAAGGAATTTTTTCTTGTTTGAAGAGAATTAAGACTTACCTCCGTAATACAACGGCACAAGATCGTTTGTCTTCACTCGCTAAAATTTCAATCGAGAAAGAATTGCTGAACCATCTAATGTCCACTCAACCATTTTATGATCTGATCATAGACAAATTTGCAGCCAAAAAGGATCGCAGAATTGAACTTATTTATAAAAAATAAACTGAAAGCATTCTGTTCGAGACCAAAGCAAATTAATATCGTATTCCTCTGTTTTTAATTCCAGGTTTTAATTATTTTATACTTTTTTTATATAGAAATGTGCTTCCTTAGCTTGACTTCTCCTGTACATAGTTATCACGAGCCTGGACTTCAGTTTGTGACCCGTGCTAAATGCACCTTCACTAATATGCCAATCGAACTGTGACTTTTATTCAAGCTCAAGAAACACTTCGTGAGAAAAAAATTATATTCAAATGATTTACTTTGAATTTTTTAAGAAGTGGATCTCCGATTGGCGTTGGGATGTGAGTGACGCATTGACTAGCTAAAGAAACCGCGCAAATTGCGTATTTTCGCTCAAGTGTATTACATAAAAGAATACTGGTGAAATATTTCTTTCTTTGTTGTAAAATTATCGAATAATTGTTTTCATAAAAATATTGTTGCAAAAGTAGCGTATATTACACACACACACATATATAGAGAGGTATATGTACATTTTCCCTCTAAAATTTTTGGATTTTTTCGTGAAGAAAGACTCCCCACGCCATGTTTCATATATTTCTATAATTTTATTCCATTACTGTTGAATAATATTTATATATAAGGGCTAAATGACATGGGATGGAGCCCTAAGGGATGGGGTTTACAGCTGTTAATAACAAGGCGCCGCCTACCCTGGACCAATGGCTTAACGAGACTTCCGAATCTCAGCGGATTTTAATGATTCAGCCGACTCGAACCCAGGACTTCAAAGATATCCAATGGGGGATACTGCCTTTGACATGAAACTTTTTGAAGGGCGGGGGGTTCTGCACTTCTGCTGTATAACTGTGTATAAGTACATATAACAATTTTTTTTTTGGGGGGGGGGCGCTTCGACAAATATTTTCCTATTGGTACGTACGCACATCTTGAATATTAATACAAAATGAAGCTAATTTAATAAAATGAAGAAAATGCAATAAATTATAGTTGTTTTAATAAAAATTTAATAAAGCAACTTCTTTGGCCGCTTTGCTTTACTTTCTCTTCTATTATCAAGAAATTACATTGCTTTCCTAGTTATATAAAAATCAAAGAATTTAAATAGGGAAATTATCTATAAAACGTACTTAGAAAAAGCTAACTGTCTCGCCTAATAAGGGGGGTGCAAACCACGACTCCCCCCTGCTACGCCACTGATATATATATATATATATATATATATATATATAGGGATGTAAGGTCAGGTGATGCGTAACATCACAGCCTCTCCTTGACAAATGTCAACCCCGCCTTCTCGTGGTGCATCCTGTTCCCACTAAAGGGGCTCTGACGACCGCCAATAGCGGTATAACTATACCATCGGGATCAGAGGAAATGCTATCCCACACTCACCAACCCGCTTGGCCAGCGTGCTGAGTTATGGCCAAACCACTCCAAAATGATTCCCCAACTTAAATCTTACCCCTCAGTCTCCGGCAGTTGGAATGTACCTGGCCAAGGCAGCGGCCAGTGCGACATGAAGGCAGAGGGTGCTAAGAATCCCCGGAGGACCGGACTAGGCTGCCATTTGATGCTGACCTTGGCTACCTATAACGGACGCTCCCTATCTTCTGATTCAAGGCTTCTTGAATTGGAAGAGAAACTACAAAGGATCAAGTGGGACATCGTCGGGCTAAGTGAGGTAAGGAGAAAAGGAGAAGATCTCATTGAACTGAAAAGTGGACATCTCTTCTATTATCGTGGGACAGATACTGGCAGAACTAGTGGTGTTGGATTTATAATAAACAAGAAACTGAAGGATAAAGTGGTAGAAGTTGAAAGTTCCTCTGACAGAGCTGCACGACTCGTTATCCAACTATCGAGAAGATACCAGGCTCAGATTATTCAAACTTATGCACCCACCACAAGTCATCCTGAAGAAGAAATTGAAGAATTTTATGAGGAAATTCGTCATCTAAATAATAAAGGTAAGCAGCACTTGAAGATAATTATGGGAGATTTCAATGCAAAAATAGGGCAACAGCAACAGAATGAAACTTCAGTAGGTAAATTCGGTCACGGCAACAGAAACCAGCGTGGAAATACTCTCGTTGAGTTTGCAGAGGCAGAAGGATTTTTCATCTTGAACTCCTTTTTCAAGAAAAAGCCACACAGGAAATGGACATGGAGACATCCAATTGGGACGACAAGTGAAATTGATTTTATTATGTGTAACAAAAAATTCGTCATCGAAGACTGCAGTGTGCTGAACAAGTTCAACACAGGTAGTGACCATAGATTGGTGAGATGTAAGATGCACCTCAACACTAAACTGGAACGTGGCAAGCTCATAAGACAAACAAAATGTATTGACATAACCAACCTTAAAAAACACCATAATACTTTCAAGTTGGAACTGAAGAACAGATTCTCTGCTTTAGAAGGCCTAACATCGGAAGAAGTGGATATTTCGGAAGTTAACAGAAAAGTAACCAAAGCTCTAATGGAAACAGCAACAAAATTAGCTGGGTCTAAGAACAAGTTGCATGTGAACAAATTATCAGGAAAAACCAAAATGTTGATGCAAAAAAGAAGAGAGATGAGGACAACTAAAGTAGATGTGACTTCCAAAGTGGAATATATAGAGCTATGCAAGACAACACGAAAAAGTATCACTGAAGACGTAAGGAAATTCAACTGTGAGCTAGTGAGGAAAGCAATTGAAAACAACCAAAGCCTTAAGATAGCAAAGGGACATCTCAGTAAGGGAAGAAAACAGATTATGGCTCTGAGAAAAGAAAATGGTTCTATAACAAGAAATAGAGGCGAAATTTTGACAAGAGTGAAAGATTTCTACTCCAAATTATATGAAAGGGATGATACATGTACTCCAGACATCATGAAAGGTACCAGAGTTCTTCCAGTCCTCCCAGCAGAAGTTGCTCATGCAATCAAGAACATGAAGCGAGGGAAAGCTCCAGGAGAAGATGGAATTACTATAGACATCATACAAGAAGCAAGTGGAGAAATTGAAACAGTACTCGCCCAAATTTTCACTCGATGCCTTAATGAAGGGAAGATTCCTGAGGATTGGAACAATGCTACAATGATCCTGCTACATAAAAAAGGTGACATTGAGGATCTTAGGAACTACAGACCTATCAGCCTCCTATCAGTGGTTTATAAAATCTTCACTAAAGTTCTTTCACACCGCTTGAAGGTAACACTGGACATGGCTCAACCGAGAGAACAAGCTGGATTCAGGAGTGGCTACAGCACAATAGATCATATCCACGTACTGAGAGAACTGATTGAAAGAGCGAGGGAATATGAACTTCCATTGTGCATGGCTTTTATAGATTATGAAAAAGCCTTTGATTCGGTGAAACCATCAGCAGTTACCACGGCTCTGAAATCCTGCGGTATTGAAGATGCATACATTAATATTATTAATAACATCTATGAAAATGCAAGTGCAAAGATTCGGCTGTTTGAAAATACAACACACATAAAAATTGGAAAGGGAGTGAGACAAGGTGACACCATATCTCCGAAGCTCTTTAATGCCACATTGGAAAATGTCTTTCAATCACTGAACTGGGAAAACAAAGGGATAAAGATTAATGGAGATTATCTAACCCACCTTCGTTTTGCTGATGACGTAGTCATTTTTGCAACTACCCCATCAGAGCTGCAGAGTATGATCCAGGAACTTGCTGACAAGAGTAAAGAAGTGGGATTAAAAATGAACTTTCAGAAGACAAAAGTGATGTTCAATGCTTTTACAAGAAATGAAGATTTATCGATTGATGGAGAAAAACTGGAGATAACAGATACGTATGTTTATCTTGGACAGCAGATATCAAGTGAGGGTCACATTGATGAAGAAATTAATCGGCGTACAAAACTTGCCTGGAGAGCTTTTGGAAGAAACAGCATAATTTTCAAGAGCAATATGCCATTATGTCTTAAAAGAAAAGTGTTTGATCAATGCATCCTTCCAGTGCTTACGTATGGTGCAGAGACGTGGACCTTAACTAAAAGAGACATACAAAAGCTGCAGACAACTCAAAGCAGCATGGAGAGGTGCATGCTTGGTATAACCAGGAGAGATAAGAAGAGGAACTCGTGGATCCGAAAAATGACGAGAGTGGAAGACATCATGATCAGAGTTAAATCCCTGAAATGGCAATGGGCTGGACATACTGCCAGAAGGACAGACCATAGATGGACAGCCGAAATTTTAGATTGGATTCCAAGGGACAGGAAAAGACCCAGAAAAAGACCACATGGGAGATGGGTGGATGAAATTCGTAAATATGCGGGAGTGACATGGAGGAGACTGGCACAAGACAGACCGTTGTGGAGGAAACTTGGGGAGACCTTCGTCCAGCAGTGGATTGATAATGGTTGACAATGATGATGATATATATATATATATATATATTCGTATAACGTTATACGAATTTATATATTTTTCAATAACATATGTTTTACTGTTTTACATTTACATCAAGACCGTTCGCCTCACCAGCATTTTACACCACGAGCCGCCACTGCTGTGGTGACACAAAGGTTCCTGGAATCTAGTTCCAACTTTTCATACCTATCCCAAAGTGATTTCAGAAACTTTTCCAGGGAATCAATTAGATCCACCACGTTCTTCAGGTCAATTTCAACTCCTTGAACAGATTTGTTTTTAATGTTGAACCGCACAAAAATTAAGTTCCAGACCTTGGCCATCAGAGCAGTTTCAAGCCAGTCCATTTTGTCTGCCAATGTAAGAGCTTCATGCATTGCTTCAGGTGTTTGCTCCAAGTCACTTTCAATATCTCTGAGGGCTGGAAGTTTGTATTTCTTTTTGGAGCTAACCTCTGAATCTCAGAGAACAGCTTAGTGATATGTATGTATGCATTATGAATGTAGTTCTATCCATCTACTAGGGCTTCAGTAGCATCAGCTCTTGCTGACCAACTAATGTCTGACAGAGACTTAACCATTAGTACTCTTTTTTCCTTTCAAAGAATTCATTAGAATTGCCCATCTCAGTCTTGATGCAGAAAAAAAGGTATATAACTTTTGTATAAAGCCAAAATAACTAACAGATTCAACACAGCAAGAGGCAGCAGAATGTACAAGATTCAATGAGTGAGCAGCACAGGGAATGAAAACTGTTTAAGTTTTGCTTACATTCCTGAGTAGTGACCAGACATATTGCTAGCATTATTGTATGATTGTCCTCTGCAAACTTCAAAATTAATGCCTTCTTTTTGTAGAAATTCTAGCAGAGCTGTAGTCTGGTTTTTAGCCTTGTGAGTGCCAGTCTTCAGAAAAGAGAAAAATCTTTCTACTGGCTTCCCAGAAACATATCGCAATGACTGTCAGACAGTCAACATAAGCCAGGTCTGGTGTTGAATGTACTGAAACAGAAATACTTGGCAGTTTTATGTTTTGCCACGAAAGAATTCTTAAAAAGTTTTGCCACGAAAGAATTCTTAAAAAGTTTTGCCATATATACATGTAGAACAATCTCTTCGTAGATTGTTGGTGATAAGTATGACTGCTTACCACACCCAGGATTACCAAATTATTTAAGATGACCCATCAGAAATGGGTCAAATTACGCAATAAGTTCCATAATTCCTAAGAAATACCATTATGCGTGGATCCAACGATCTCTTCATGGCCCCTAAATACCAGACCTCCCTGTCATAGCTAGAACACGGCCCAATACTTCCCCCAGTATTTTTTTCCTGCACTTGTTTCTCCAGCTCCCTGTCAGCATGAGAAGATTCCCTGCATCGAAGATTATACTTTAACACAGAATCTCTGCGGCCTTGGCTTTGTTGATGAGTTCCTGCACTTGTTTTTCCAGCTCCCTGTCAGCATGAGAAGATTCCCTGCATCAAAGATTATACTTCAACACAGAATCTCTGCGGCCTTGGCTTTGTTGATGAGTTCCTGCACTTGTTTTTCCAGCTCCCTGTCAGCATGAGAAGATTCCCAGCATCGAAGATTATACTTTAACACAGAATCTCTGCGGCCTTGGCTTTGTTGATGAGTTCCTGCACTTGTTTTTCCAGCTCCCTGTCAGCATGAGAAGATTCCCTGCATCAAAGATTATACTTCAACACAGAATCTCTGCGGCCTTGGCTTTGTTGATGAGTTCCTGCACTTGTTTTTCCAGCTCCCTGTCAGCATGAGAAGATTCCCTGCATCAAAGATTATACTTCAACACAGAATCTCTGCGGCCTTGGCTTTGTTGATGAGTTCCTGCACTTGTTTCTCCAGCTCCCTGTCAGCATGAGAAGATTCCCTGCATCGAAGATTATACTTTAACACAGAATCTCTGCGGCCTTGGCTTTGTTGATGAGTTCCTGCACTTGTTTTTCCAGCTCCCTGTCAGCATGAGAAGATTCCCTGCATCGAAGATTATACTTTAACACAGAATCTCTGCGGCCTTGGCTTTGTTGATGAGTTCCTGCACTTGTTTTTCCAGCTCCCTGTCAGCATGAGAAGATTCCCTGCATCAAAGATTATACTTCAACACAGAATCTCTGCGGCCTTGGCTTTGTTGATGAGTTCCTGCACTTGTTTTTCCAGCTCCCTGTCAGCATGAGAAGATTCCCTGCATCAAAGATTATACTTCAACACAGAATCTCTGCGGCCTTGGCTTTGTTGATGAGTTCCTGCACTTGTTTCTCCAGCTCCCTGTCAGCATGAGAAGATTCCCTGCATCGAAGATTATACTTTAACACAGAATCTCTGCGGCCTTGGCTTTGTTGATGAGTTCCTGCACTTGTTTTTCCAGCTCCCTGTCAGCATGAGAAGATTCCCAGCATCGAAGATTATACTTTAACACAGAATCTCTGCGGCCTTGGCTTTGTTGATGAGTTCCTGCACTTGTTTTTCCAGCTCCCTGTCAGCATGAGAAGATTCCCTGCATCAAAGATTATACTTCAACACAGAATCTCTGCGGCCTTGGCTTTGTTGATGAGTTCCTGCACTTGTTTTTCCAGCTCCCTGTCAGCATGAGAAGATTCCCTGCATCAAAGATTATACTTCAACACAGAATCTCTGCGGCCTTGGCTTTGTTGATGAGTTCCTGCACTTGTTTCTCCAGCTCCCTGTCAGCATGAGAAGATTCCCTGCATCGAAGATTATACTTTAACACAGAATCTCTGCGGCCTTGGCTTTGTTGATGAGTTCCTGCACTTGTTTTTCCAGCTCCCTGTCAGCATGAGAAGATTCCCAGCATCGAAGATTATACTTTAACACAGAATCTCTGCGGCCTTGGCTTTGTTGATGAGTTCCTGCACTTGTTTTTCCAGCTCCCTGTCAGCATGAGAAGATTCCCTGCATCGAAGATTATACTTTAACACAGAATCTCTGCGGCCTTGGCTTTGTTGATGAGTTCCTGCACTTGTTTTTCCAGCTCCCTGTCAGCATGAGAAGATTCCCTGCATCAAAGATTATACTTCAACACAGAATCTCTGCGGCCTTGGCTTTGTTGATGAGTTCCTGCACTTGTTTTTCCAGCTCCCTGTCAGCATGAGAAGATTCCCTGCATCAAAGATTATACTTCAACACAGAATCTCTGCGGCCTTGGCTTTGTTGATGAGTTCCTGCACTTGTTTCTCCAGCTCCCTGTCAGCATGAGAAGATTCCCTGCATCGAAGATTATACTTTAACACAGAATCTCTGCGGCCTTGGCTTTGTTGATGAGTTCCTGCACTTGTTTTTCCAGCTCCCTGTCAGCATGAGAAGATTCCCAGCATCGAAGATTATACTTTAACACAGAATCTCTGCGGCCTTGGCTTTGTTGATGAGTTCCTGCACTTGTTTTTCCAGCTCCCTGTCAGCATGAGAAGATTCCCTGCATCAAAGATTATACTTCAACACAGAATCTCTGCGGCCTTGGCTTTGTTGATGAGTTCCTGCACTTGTTTTTCCAGCTCCCTGTCAGCATGAGAAGATTCCCTGCATCAAAGATTATACTTCAACACAGAATCTCTGCGGTCTTGGCTTTGTTGATGAGTTCCTGCACTTGTTTCTCCAGCTCCCTGTCAGCATGAGAAGATTCCCTGCATCGAAGATTATACTTTAACACAGAATCTCTGCGGCCTTGGCTTTGTTGATGAGTTCCTGCACTTGTTTTTCCAGCTCCCTGTCAGCATGAGAAGATTCCCAGCATCGAAGATTATACTTTAACACAGAATCTCTGCGGCCTTGGCTTTGTTGATGAGTTCCTGCACTTGTTTTTCCAGCTCCCTGTCAGCATGAGAAGATTCCCTGCATCAAAGATTATACTTCAACACAGAATCTCTGCGGCCTTGGCTTTGTTGATGAGTTCCTGCACTTGTTTCTCCAGCTCCCTGTCAGCATGAGAAGATTCCCTGCATCGAAGATTATACTTTAACACAGAATCTCTGCGGCCTTGGCTTTGTTGATGAGTTCCTGCACTTGTTTTTCCAGCTCCCTGTCAGCATGAGAAGATTCCCTGCATCAAAGATTATACTTCAACACAGAATCTCTGCGGCCTTGGCTTTGTTGATGAGTTCCTGCACTTGTTTTTCCAGCTCCCTGTCAGCATGAGAAGATTCCCTGCATCAAAGATTATACTTCAACACAGAATCTCTGCGGCCTTGGCTTTGTTGATGAGTTCCTGCACTTGTTTTTCCAGCTCCCTGTCAGCATGAGAAGATTCCCAGCATCGAAGATTATACTTCAACACAGGATCTCTGTGGCCTGGGCTTTGTTGATGAGTTTTCATTTTGTCATCTGCTTTCTTTGAGTCATTAAAGCCATCCTCTCTGAAAACTCGCCTCATACACAGGCCACGACTTGCGGATTATTGATGAGATTATCAAGAAAGCAGAAACCAAAGCAAACAACCCATCTGTCCACGAAAGAGATAATACCCGGCAATTCCTGGGTTCAATCCTATATATCCCTGCCCTAGCTTTTTACCTCAAGAACGCCCTTAGAAAGTTCGGCTTTAATGTCGGTATAAAGCCTCAGAGGTATTTGTCAGCTATCCTAAGACAGAACATAGATCCAACCGTGCTACTCTCAGATGCAGGAGTCTCTCCATCCCGATGCTCCATCAAGATCGCTCCATTAAACATTACATTGGCATGACAAAAAGATCATTCAGATTGAAAATTAGCGAACACAAGCGTGACATTAAGAACCAAAAGATTGCAACAGCTCTAGCGAAGGAAGTTGCGAACCACGGCGCCATTCCTCAATGGGACGACCTCAAGAAATTAGCGCCATGTATAGACCCAAGAACCACTGCCTTCAGGGAATCCGTGGAAATACTAACACTCGAAAGCGCTTGTAATTCTGATCCTTTCAAAGATCTACCAGCTGTCTGACGTGCCCTCCTAGATATACAATATCTACCAACAAGTAATTGGACACCCCTGCAATCGAGGATATCTGCGGTCCTGATACACGTCACGGCCGCCGCCGTTAAATATCGTGTGAGAAACAACAACGCAACGAGTCGAATGCAAGATGCCACGCAGTTCGGAGCTCTCTGATTTCCAGAAAGGTGTAATCGTCGGGTATCACAGAAATGGCCGATCCATACGTGACATATCCAGCGAGTTGAAGTACCCAAAATCGACAGTGGTCTACGTGACTGGCAAGTGGGAGATGAGAAGTGACTGTCGGAATGTGCCCCGACCCGGCAGTCCCACAAAACTGGGAGTTAGAGACCGACGGGTGCTGGCCAGAGAAATTCGGAAGAACCGCACCAAATCGATGGGCCACATCCGCGAGGAGTTTCAACAGGCATCCGGGAGTGTTCTTTTGATGAATACCATCCGTAAGGAAGCCCATCTGCTCGGTTATCATGGACGTGCTACCGCCCACAAGCCTTTGATCACCAAGTGCAATAGCGCTGCTCGGCTAACGTGGTGCAAAGAACATCGACGGTGGCCCGTTGAACAGTGGAAACAGGTTTTCTGGAACGACGAATCAAGGTTCATCCTCTACCATTTGGATGGCAGGGTCTGGGCTTGGCGTCTGCATGGAGAACGCCTCCTGCCGGAATGTATTGTGCCAACTGTGAAGTTCGGCGGCGGTGGAATTATGCTATGGGGGTGTTTCTCCTAGTATGGCACGGGACCCTTGGTCGCAATTCCTGGTAGACTAAACGCTGAGACCTACGGCACCATTTTGGGTGACCATGCGCTTCCTACGTTGTGGCAGCTTTACAGGGTGGATCCACGTTACTTTCAGGATGACAATGCCATCTGTCATGTTGCGAGGTCCACCATGGCTTGGTATAGTGACAGTGGGGTTAATCGAATGGACTGGCCTGCGCAGAGCCCGGACCTTAACCCTATCGAGCACCTCTATGGGACGAGTTGGAGCGTCGACTTAAGGGGTGCACCCTACCGTCCGAAATCGGTGAAGGAACTGACCTGTCTTCTCCAAGCCGAGTAGAAGCCGTCGTACCGCTAGCCGTCGTACAACGCCTGGTTGAGAGTATGCCCGGAGGGTCGCAGCTGTAATCACCGCTCGTGGAGGCTCCACCAACTATTGAAGGTGAATAAACTTCATTTTCCTTTGCTATCACAAGTGTCCAATTACTTGTTGGTAGATAGTGTACATCCACGAATGTGATCATCTCACTTGTCATCTATTGTTTAACATCATGTGCTCATAACGTACTTATTATGTGTTTTTCCTGTTTGTTTTAGTTTAAATTTCCTCCGTATGATTCTGTACTCAACCTTGTAAACATTACCCTGATGAAGCCACCCATCTTTGGCGGTGAAAGCTAGCGTTCCAGTTTTTTTAGTTTGTACTCTTACGCCAATTAAATGGAAATCTGCAAGCTCGTGTTGATAACTGCATTAGTAACTAGAATTAAAAAAACGGTAATTGTTAAAAATTGTTTGTCACAATTTTTTTTTATTTTCATAAAATAAAGTGATCTTTTAATTATTACATTTTTCGAATGAAAAAAATGGGGGGCCAGGGGTATTTGCCCCCCTATAAATCCGCCTCTGCATATATATTTATATACAGTATTTGTAGTGGTACCTCGGTTGTAATTTTATATATATATATATATTCTAATAAGAAGAGACCTAAGCAAAAAAATATTTTTGACTCATACCAAGTACAACATAGAAAAAGTTATGTATCTACCGGTGTGAGTAAAAAGAGAAAAAAATAAAAATAAAATAAAACAACTGAATGTGGAAAGTGTCGAGAATACTGAGCCTTGGCTTTATCAAGGACCAGCAAAAACTCTGCATTTTCTCACTTCCACAAAGACCTAGTTGGAAATAGGTTTCTGCAAAGCCATAGATGCAAGTAATAAGCCCACCAAATTTTTTTTTAAATTCTGGAAAGAAACTGCTGACCATGTTGATAAGCATGTTTTTGCTTTGGTTCTAGACATTCTTAAGCATATTCTTAAAGATAAAATTTCTCTTAAAGAATTTTCCAGTAATTATGTAACCATCAGGTTTCTAAATAAAACCTATGATCATCTCAATGTTAGGAAGCTGTTCTACAATAATGCAATTGTTTTCCCCATCCACAGGCACCAGTCTATTGTAAGTTTTAAATATGTTAAGACCTTAGGGTCAATGGTTAAAAACTACAAACTTAATTCTTCGAGTTGCATTCCTGTAGTTACTACATGTTCTTGTGATGAACATAAAGAAACAGTTCACTATGATAAGAATTACAACCATATTATCACTGGAAACTTGAGTTTTATTGAAAATGACAAGCTTAGGAATTTATTAGAGTATGGTTCTAAATTTAGACCTTCCTTCCCAATTTCCAAAGAGAGAATTCTTGAGAGCTTCACTCAAGATAGGTACATTGTAAAAACCAGTTTAACATACAATCAGCCTATTGAGGCCTTCGCAAAATGGAAATATAATGTAATCAATAGCTTCACTTGTGAGTTGGCAGGTCTGGACTTTTGTTTCGATAGAAATCTCTTTTTCTCTGGAGATGCTAAAAGGTCACTCTCCAAACTACAAGACCTTTTTATTTTTACCACTACGGATAAAGCTAGCAATAATTTTGCTATTATCTGTAAGAAGTTCTATTTTGAATTGTTAACTATGGGACTCAATAATAGAGTAACCTACGAGCCCGTAAGTTATTCTACCAAGCAGTTAGAAAATCGGTTTAAGACATTCTTCAAGAAACTTAAAATTCCACAAACAAGAAGATATGAGCCTGAATTTCCATTTCTTTTTGCAACGGTTAAGTTTCATAAAGATCCAGTGAAGTTCAGGTTCATAGCTAGTGGAGTAAGGAGTCATAAAAAGAAAATAGATCTTGCTTTTGAAGATATCTTGAAGAAGGTTTTGAACACACATTAGAAACTGTACTAATATGAAGTACAGAGATTTTTGGATAATTAATAATAATGCAGATGTAATTTCCACTATACTCAAAGTAAGTCCCTTAGATATTAATAGTTATGATTTTGAGAACCTATATACTAATCTGCCTCTATCAGATATAATCACTACCTTTAAAGAGCTGTATGCAGAATTTAAACTTAACCAATTTGTTAATGTAGGAGCCTGGAACTCTTATCTCAATTGCTGCATAAAAAATAACCATATCTTATATAATAATACTCTCTATAAGCAAGTGAACGGTATACCAATGGGAACATCACCCTCCACGAGTATTGCTAATCTATTCCTGTTCTTTAAGGAATATAAATTCATTCAAAATCACTCCACCTGCTCCGATAACTACCTGTACACATTTAGATATATTGATGATCTGCTGTGTATCAATAATTCAGAAGTTATAGAGAGTGATTTTGATAATATCTATCCTAGCTCTCTTAACTTATGTAAAACCAACCACAGTAATCAGGAACTTGAGTTCCTAGACTTAAGCATTAAGCTTAACGAGGTAACCCATCTATTAGCCTCTTTGATAAAAGAGTTAATTTTCCTTTCAAAGTAATTAAATATCTACACTGGAATAATAACATATCAACCAAAGTAATTGAGAATGTACTAATTTCTCAGGTCCTAAGAATTTCAAGAATTTGCAGCAACAATTTGGACTTCAATTACCACATTAATATACTATTAGATAGTTTTCTAGAGAACGAAATTCCTTCTTCTTTCATCAAAAGAACTTTAAGAAAAATTATTCTGAATAATAGAGTAAGGTTGGCAGATCTGCTTTAATTTTCTACACAGTTAATAATATGATTCTGACCAATGAAAGCCGTTTGGAAGTTGGCTAGATGATGCCTATTAACTACTAAAAGGAACCTTAGTGCTATGGATATGAAGGTCCTATTAAAATAAAAAATTAAATAATATAGACAAAATCACAAAAAAAGCTTAAAAATCTGTTTATAAAAGAAAATAAAAACAAATAACAAAGAAAACTAGTTATTCACTCACTAGAATAGCTATACTAAAAATAGTAAAACTAACATTAAAATTAATAGGATTCTGAATAATCTATAGAAGCTCACTAAGGTGATTAAATACATGCAAAGATTATTAAATACACTACCTGTGTATTTTATAATATTTCTCATGTATTCTGGAGAGTTAATTCTGCTCTTTCTGATCATACAGGTCCACAGTCTTAAGCATATATATTTTTTTCTCTGGTTAAAATCTCCGCGAGTTGGATTTTTTCAGTGTGTGGAGGCCTTCAGCCCCACCCACAGTGCCCCCAGCGACTAGGGAATGGCAGAGGAGTTCGTTGGAAGTTTGGGGAAAAGGACGGCCATGTTTCCTCTTGTGTGGAGAAAGTTCAGCTACATAAGGGGTAAGCTCTCTTCATTGTCTTTGGGTTTTAGGTTTTCCAAGTTCAATGTTTGTACTTCTTGTACTTTTTTCTCTGTTATTTTTTGCTTTTTAGCATTTAGGCACTGGCAAGTCTGTTAACTTTTTTGCGGATTTTAACTCTTTCTTTTCTTGGTAACTTTGCGCGTTTTTTAGGAAACTTAGGCCAAGCAGCTGGCCATTCATAGTTCTTGTACTTTGCGCTGTGTTTTCAAAGTAGTTAAGTTCTTAATAACTACTTAATTATGCACTTAAAGCACTTCTGAAATACTTTGTACATATTGCAACTAATTGTTTATGTCATATAACCTTCACAAAGCATTTCTTTAGTTAATTATTGACTTTAATTTATTCTCGTTTTTGTGTTGTCAGAAGTTGTGGAGTAGGGGGTTTTAGAATCAAGTTTTCTTTCAAGAATCTGAGTTTTAAATAATTAATATTTCCTTTTTAATTGCAATGTAAGAATTTGGAAAACTTTTGCATTGCTATTCAGGTTTAAATTCTCTCTCAGGCGAACTTGGCATTTCGTTATTGCTGAACGTTATTTCTAATTATTATGTCACTCTCACAACTTGAGTTTTCTTTAATCTTCTTCTTTCTGTTTAATCGTAACAGATGAAGAGCATGGGTCGGACCAGAAAAGTTATGGATGCAAGCTAAATTGTAAACTAGAGCTAGGTCATACAACTCTGTGGAGGTCATGACATATATATATATATTTTTTAAAAAAATTTTGGTGGGCTTATTACTTGCATCTATGGCTTTGCAGAAACCCATTTCCAACTAGGTCTTTGTGGAAGTGAGAAAATGCAGAGTTTTTGCTGGTCCTTGATAAAGTCAAGGCTCAGTATTCTCGACACTTTCCACATTCAGTTGTTTTACTTTATTTTTATTTTTTTTCTCTTTTTACTCACACTGGTAGATACATAACTTTTTCTATGTTGTACTTGGTATGAGTCAAAAATATTTTTTTGCTTAGGTCTCTTCTTAATAGAATGTGAATTCTGAATTTTCATAACTGCTGCGTTGCGCGTTTTGATCTTCAGGTTATTTTGCAACTTTCATTTTAAATTCAAAGTTTTTCCTTTGTTTTCAGCTTTGCTCTGCAGTATGTATATATATATATATATATATATCATCATCATCATCATCATCATCAACCATTATCAATCCACTGCTGGACGAAGGTCTCCCCAAGTTTCCTCCACAACGGTCTGTCTTGTGTCAGTCTCCACCATGTCACTCCCGCATACTTTCGAATTTCATCATATCATCATCATCATCATTGTCAACCATTATCAATCCACTGCTGGACGAAGGTCTCCCCAAGTTTCCTCCACAACGGTCTGTCTTGTGCCAGTCTCCTCCATGTCACCCCTGCATACTTTCGAATTTCATCCACCCATCTCCCATGTGGTCTTCTTCTGGGTCTTTTCCTGTCCCTTGGAATCCAATCTAAAATTTCGGCTGTCCATCGATGATCTGTCCTTCTGGCAGTATGTCCAGCCCATTGCCATTTCAGGGATTTAACTCTGATCATGATGTCTTCCACTCTAGTCATTTTTCGGATCCACGAGTTCCTCTTCTTATCTCTCCTGGTTACACCAAGCATGCACCTCTCCATGCTTCTTTGAGTTGTCTGCAGCCTTTGTATGTCTCTTTTAGTTAAGGTCCACGTCTCTGCACCATACGTAAGCACTGGAAGGATGCATTGATCAAACACTTTTCTTTTAAGACATAATGGCATATTGCTCTTGAAAATTATGCTGTTTCTTCCAAAAGCTCTCCAGGCAAGTTTTGTACGCCGATTAATTTCTTCATCAATGTGACCCTCACTTGATATCTGCTGTCCAAGATAAACGTACGTGTCTGTTATCTCCAGCTTTTCTCCATCAATCGATAAATCTTCATTTCTTGTAAAAGCATTGAACATCACTTTTGTCTTCTGAAAGTTCATTTTTAATCCCACTTCTTTACTCTTGTCAGCAAGTTCCTGGATCATACTCTGCAGCTCTGATGGGGTAGTTGCAAAAATGACTACGTCATCAGCAAAACGAAGGTGGGTTAGATAATCTCCATTAATCTTTATCCCCTTGTTTTCCCAGCTCAGCGACTGAAAAACACCCTCCAATGTGGCATTAAAGAGCTTCGGAGATATGTTGTCACCTTGTCTCACTCCCTTTCCAATTTTTACGTGTGTTGTATTTTCAAACAGCCTAATCTTTGCACTTGCATTTTCATAGATGTTATTAATAATATTAATGTATGCATCTTCAATACCGCAGGTTTTCAGAGCCATCGTAACTGCTGATGGTTTCACCGAATCAAAGGCTTTTTCATAATCGATAAAAGCCATGCACAATGGAAGTTCATATTCCCTCGCTCTTTCAATTAGTTCTCTCAGCACGTGGATATGATCTATTGTGCTATAGCCACTCCTGAATCCAGCTTGTTCTCTCGGTTGAGCCGTGTCCAGTGTTACCTTCAAGCGGTGTGAAAGAACTTTAGTGAAGATTTTATAAACTACTGATAGGAGGCTGATAGGTCTGTAGTTTCCGAGATCCTCAATGTCACCTTTCTTATGTAGCAGGATCATTGTAGCGGTGTTCCAATCCTCAGGAATCTTTCCTTCATTAAGGCATCGAGTGAAAATTTGGGCGAGTACTGTTTCGATTTCTCCACTTGCTTCTTGTATGATGTCTACAGTAATTCCATCTTCTCCTGGAGCTTTTCCTCGCTTCATGTTCTTGATTGCATGTGCAACTTCTGCTGGAAGGACTGGAGGAACTCTGGTACTGGTATCTTTCATGATGTCTGGAGTGCATATATCATCCCTTTCATATAATTTGGAGTAGAAATCTTTCACTCTTGTCAAAATTTCGCCTCTATTTCTTGTTACAGAACCATCTTCTTTTCTCAGTGCCATAATCTGTTTTCTTCCCTTACCGAGATGTCCCTTTGCTATCTTTAGGCTTTGGTTGTTTTCAATTGCTTTCCTCACTAGTTCACAGTTGAATTTCCTTACGTCTTCAGTGATACTTTTTCTTACTGTCTTGCATAGCTCTATATATTCCACTTTGGAAGTCACATCTTCTTTAGTTGTCCTCATCTCTCTTCTTTTTTGCATCAACATTTTGGTTTTTCCTGATAATTTGTTCACATGCAACTTGTTCTTAGACCCAGCTAATTTTGTTGCTGTTTCCATAAGAGCTTTGGTTACTTTTCTGTTAACTTCAGAGATGTCCACTTCTTCCGATGTTAGGCCTTCTAAAGCAGAGAACCTGTTCTTCAGTTCTAACTTGAAGGTATTATGGTGTTTTTTGAGGTTGGTTATGTCAATAGACTTTGTTTGTCTTATGAGCTTGCCACGTTCAAGTTTAGCGTTGAGGTGCATCTTACATCTCACCAATCTATGGTCACTACCTGTGTTGAACTTGTTTAGCACACTGCAGTCTTCTATGACAAATTTTTTGTTACACATAATAAAATCAATTTCATTTGTCGTCCCATTTGGATGTCTCCATGTCCATTTCCTGTGTGGCTTTTTCTTGAAGAAGGAGTTCAAGATGAAAAACCCTTCTGCCTCTGCAAACTCAACGAGAGTATTTCCACGCTGGTTTCTGTTGCCGTGACCGAATTTACCTACTGAAGTTTCATTCTGTTGCCGTTGCCCTATTTTTGCATTGAAATCTCCCGTAATTATTTTCAAGTGCTGCTTACCTTTATTATTTAGATGACAAATTTCCTCATAAAATTCTTCAATTTCTTCTTCAGGATGACTTGTGGTGGGTGCATAAGTTTGAATTCATCATATATATATATATATATATGGTATTTGCAGTGGTACCTCGGTTGTAATTTTTTTAGGGGTTGGAAAAACATAAATAAAATTGCAAGAAATAAAATATTCTGAAATCTAGTGGCCAGCTAAATTTTTTGTGCCCAGATATTGGACGATAATGCTTTACCCTCAGGCTTTAGCTTCTCTCTCCCTGGCGGAAAATCAAAACAAAACGGTACTCACTTATTATTTCCTCCGAGGCTCACAAATTCTTGAATTACCGTAATTTTCGTTTATCTTCGGACTCTGGAATTCGCTGAATTTTCTTTTTACCTTCTTATATTCTGTGACGGCGTATAATTCGCAGACTGTGACATTCAGAAGAAAAAAAATCACTGTGTAATCCGCACATCACAAATGCTGATCCGGAAGCGGAATTTTCGACAGAAAAGTTGGTCACATAAAGACCCCGGAGTCCGAAGAAATAAATAAATAATAATAATAATAATAATAAATAAATAAAACAATCTTATTAAATAAAGAAATTCATTTTTAAAAGTTACTTTTTTAAATATATTTTTATCTCCAGAGAAATAAAGCTTACTGGCATCACTTCCATAGAGCACAAAATTTAATCACACCGATGCAGCTTTAATTGCATTACATATTCCCAATGATGAAATGCTCATACAGAACAATTCATAGAAATATCGTATATACTCGAGTTTAAATTTGAAGTTTTTGGAAGAAATCCAGCTTTCTAAGTAGGGAAGTCAGCTTACACACAGGGCAGAAAAAAAAAAAGAGGGCTGAACTTCAGTGAATTTTCCCCGCAGAGTTTACAGAAGGGATTGTTTATGTTTTTAGATCACGGCTTTTTTTGTGTCACTGTGGGCTATGACACGATCATATCCTCAGCTGTGCCCCCCAACACACACACACACACACACACACTTCGAGTTTAAATTCCGTGTAACTGGCTGAAATGTTTTCTTTTCAAAGACATCATAAATAGCAATAAAGGAAGATATCAGCAGAGCAATGAAAGAAATTATCGGCAGCAAAGACATTGGTCAAAATGATGAAGGGCGAACTAAAATACAAGGCACAGTGCACACAAGTTCCACAACATGAAACTTTGAAAGGAGGCATGCATGTGTAGGTTCATGAAGCAAGCGCTCTGCGTACACTTTCATTGGCTAGTTGACGAAGAGAGAGCACAAGGAGTCAGTGTTTTGTCTTTCCCAACAATACAAAAATATAATTACTTTAGCTGTCCCTCACTACAACTTCCCTAGTCTTTCATTATGACACCCCTTTCTCCTCCTCTTCGCTTTGTACAAGCTCCTGAACTGAGAGAAAAAAATTTCTGAGAGTTACTTTTCCAATTATACCCCCTCTCCTGCAAAATTATCCGGCGGATCTTTTTAAAAATCAAACGGCCACAAAAACGTTTTTGTTTTTAAATGGGTGTTTATCTGCATCAGCATGTAAGCCACAGAACCTAAGTTTTTGACTCTTTTAGCAGATAATCTGCGGGTTATACAATGAAAATTGCAGCACAAGGTTTTTAGTGATGTTTTTTGTGGTGGTGGCCAGGACAATTTTTTTGGACGCTGTGGGCGACCGTGTTTTTCGATCCCTGATCATAACTGCCCCCAAACCTGCCTATCATAGCTTTTGGAGCAATAGGATGCTGTCATGGATTGCATGCTTAAACAGAATCAGGAGACACAGGTTAGGTTCTTGCTTCTTGCTCCAGGGTAATATAATTTTCCAGTTTGCTGAAATAAAGTTAAATGATAAACAGTAAAAATTGCAATGGGCATTCTGTTTGCTGCCTTAAAAAACCTGCAGTTGTTTCATGTACTTAGGAAGACTATTTCTTCTGCAATCTCCATTATGGAGCAATGCTTTTCAAATCTCTGAAGCAGGGTTGCCCTCACATATTGACTTTAAAAATTCCCTGAATTTTCCAGGTTTTCTAGAAGATAATTTCATGGAAAATCTCATGTAAAATTTACAGAATATGTATAACTCCATGATCAGATACATACTAAATGCCACATCTGTAATGCAATGTATTCAACTCAAGAAGAAGAATGCTACTATTATACATTTCAATCAATTGCTGGCTACACCAATTCATAGGGCAAATTTTATTCCTTCCCAACACCCCAAAATTGAGCTAATTACATAAAGTGCAGAATTATGTCATAGCAGCTTCCACTATGAAATATAAAGGAACGTCTCCATTCATTTGCTGCTTAACCCATTTCAAAAACTCTGCATTTAACTTTTTCTCTCCACCAAATGATACTCATTTTAATGTTCGTACTAGTCAGTAAAGCATAGCAATTAAATTCTCTCCAATTCATGGCTGAGTATTTTTGCTTGAGTCATAAAACATTTCTGAATTGTTTTTATGAATGGTACATGAGACTGACGAAGGAAAAAAAGCTGAACATTTTAACTGTATGAAATATTCAAATGCACTGCAAGAATGCGGACTATTTTCCGCTTGCTTTTTGTTGACTTTTCAGTTGCATAGTATCTATTGCTCCATTTTTGTTTCTGTTGATCTTTCTCTTTCTATTTGTTCATTGTTTTTCTTTCCTTTCTTTTTTTATGTCCTCTGATGACAATAATTTCATTCATCATGCTGAAAGGACTTTTAGCCAGAGGACCATGGTGCATGATATTAAAGCTTTAACTATTTCAGCTGAATGGTGCAACTTTGAGAATATGAATACTGTTGAACACATCATGCATCAATTCTTACAAATTTTTCAACTATGTCTTTCTAGTTGTCAGAAATTTCCCCCTTCCCTTACCAAGCTGAAATGCGAACCCCCCAATCACGGGAGAAATTATTGCTATGTTCGACTTCCGTTTTCAGACCCCCCCCCTTTTCAAGCTGAAATACAAATATTTATGGAATAAAATGTTATTTATCAACAATAGTCGGCATACAGAACATCGTGAGCAAAAAAAAATAAATAAATTATAATTACAGAAAAATCATCACTCCAGCAATCTTCTGTTTCTTAATGTTTAGTAGGAACAGAATTCAGTCCTCAAACAAACCACCCCAAAATTTGTTCCAGTTGTGCATCAATCTTGTGAATTACCAAAATGATAATGGAAAAGGTGGAATCTTTCAAATTTGTGGAAGAGACTCGTGCCAGAAGATTAAAGGGAAATCTTCACACTGTCTAATCTTCACTTTCGCAGATTGTTGCCTACAGTTTCAAGCTGAAATATAAACATTTATGCAAAAAATATTAAGCAAAACTGGATGGAAGTAACATCGTGAGAAATTATGATTATGAGAAAAAGGTTCACTTACTTTCACTTCCGTTTCCGAAAGACGAAATACTGTCCTCAGAGAGAAAGCAACCCCTCCATACCCTCCCGAAAATGTTCTTCAGTTTTGCATCAATCTCGACAATGACCCAAATGGTGACAAAAAACACGGAAGAATCTCGTATGATGAAAACTGCAAAATGATGCAGGCATGTATTCAAGGGGAGAGACCTGGGGGTCAGGGTATCACCCCCCAAATGTTTAATACAGCTGTTAAAGAACATGAAACCGTAAAATGATACAGGCATGTGTCCCAGGTGAAAGACTTGGAGGTCAGGACCACTACAAAAAGGTTTAAATGTACATCTTATAGTTTTTGCAGCAGCACAAACATTACTATTGAATAACTGCAAAACCAATGTGTTTAAACATGAGCTTTTGCAATTATCAAATTGATGTAAATATATACACTTTAAATTTATGTGTTAAACTAAGTATTTATTTTATTTTATTAATCTTTTTTTCATAAAAAGTAGCATTATACAAAATCATTAACATTAATTGAATTACCTGTAAACAGATACGCAGAGCATATTCTTAAAAAGCATGAAGAAATAGCCCTTTTCTTCTCCACGAATTGACAGAATCAGAAAAGCATGTAATGCACATACACAGATATGCAATTTTTCTGAATCCAAAACACAGTCCAGAACTGCCCCCACAGAAATCCCGGATGCATGCTTCAGATGAAGGGAAAATTACTAAACACAGGCTGCATCTATTTTAATTTCAATTTAGAAGAACTTTGGGAATAATTTTAAAAGATGCCACACACTTGTTTCTACAAATTCTAAGTAATTCATTGCATCCATTTTCGCAATTTACTTGGTATTGCTACTTAAATAAACATTGAGAGTAGTAAAAATAACATTTCTCATGCATTTGCATTTATGCAGCTTCATTAGAAATTGTTGAGGATGTTTTAAAGGAAAGCAAATGCCTAGTTTGTTTATATCTGACTGTTGTAAGTGACAATTATTATCCATAACATCTCCCCTTCACAGTCACGTGCATGCTATGTCTAGTACAGGTGTAGTACATTCACAAAAAGGGGTCACACAACTGTACAATAGTTTGCATTTTTTCAACAGATTTGGATTCATTCCATTATTCACTATTACATCAATCACCATACTAGGCTTAGAAAGTTACAATATTTTTTTCTAAACATATAGCAAACAGTTCTCAACCTTTGGACAATAACTGCCTCCTATGATGATCAGCTGTGCACAAACTACAGTAGATGCTGGTTGACCTGCAGATCAAACTGGACATTATAGATGCCAACTATGAGGTGCCTGGAGACAAACTGATATTTTTCAAAGAGTGACATGCATCTACTGAAAAAAAAGGCTGAAAAAATCCTTAAATTTAACAATTTTGGATTTCTTTCATATTTTATTATGAAAACATGGTGAAGACCTGTCTTGCATAGCCACTGACCATGTGGATGCTCTGTCACCCATTATGTCACTCAGAGCAATAAAAGTCAACCCCCCTTCCCTTAAAAAATACCTCATAGCAAAGCTGCATAAATGTAAAATGTGCATACGAAAAATTAGGACAGCATATAATAATATATCTGCACACTCCAACCTGATGGAAATTTTCAATAGTAAATACTAAAAAAAAAAAAAAACAGCTTTTTTCAGTAGTAATGAATAAAATTGTAATGCACACTGTAAAAAAACAAATTGCCAGGGCAGCAAAATGACTGTAAATTCATAAAAATTATTACCAGTACAGACAGCATAATGACAGTGTAAATCCATAAAAAAAAATACCAGGGCAGAAAAATGACTGTAAATTTATTTTAAAAAAATGCCAATGCAGCAAAATGACAGTGTAAATTCATAAAACTGCAAATTTTTGCTTAAAAATTATCCATAAATTGAACACGTTTTGTGGGAAACAGTAAATGGCTCCAATATTTTTTTAAATCTTATTTTCTAGTTTACCTCAAAAATCAATGTAAATTTATGTCCCAATGGGAACCTTGCAGTACACATACTGTAGGAAGTGCCTACACAGTTTGAAAGTTCTTCATAGTCAAACCCCAAAAAGAAAAAAAAAAATGCAAATTTTTGTTCATTGCAGAAAAAAAAATTCTAGGACAACTCCAGGACTTTACACATGAATATGGAAAATTAAGGACTTTCGAATATCTTGAAAAGGAACTAAAATTTCAGTACATTTCCATGATTCCATGGACTGTGATAACTCTGCATAGGACCAGATATGCTTAGACATCCCAAACATATTGAAAGATCATGGAAAAAATGCCATGATGCTGAAAACACCCAAGAAATGCAATCCAAAATGTTTGATGAATGTTAGAATCTTGAAAACACGAAAATAAACTTTCAGGACATTTCCATGGACCTTGATAACTCTGTATGTGACCAGAGATGCTTAGACATCCTAAACATATTGAAAGATTTCATTTCATTTATTACTTCTGCTGTTACAGATTCATGATTTATTGTTACATTGCTATTTATCTATTTTTATAACAACAGCAAGGAAGTTCCAGGAAAAGGCCTCACAGAGTCCTGACTTGGCCCTAAGCTTCCTAAGGAAAGTCAACAATCCAAGACAGCAATGAAATTAGATTACTATTGGTATAACATGAAATCTTCGCAGTGCTACAATTAGAGATCACTCTTGCCCACCAACTTTCCGAATACTTTCCCCTTCCCATCTTTTATTATTGTTATTATTGTATCTTTTTGTAGTTAGTTTCATATCATCATCATTGTCAACCATTACCAATCCATTGCTGGACGAAGGTCTCCCCAAGTTTCCTCCACAACGGTCTGTCTTGTGCCAGTCTCCTCCATGTCCCCCCTGCATACTTTCGAATTTCATCCACCCATCTCCCATGTGGTCTTCTGGGTCTTTTCCTGTCCCTTGGAATCCAATTTAAAATTTCGGCTGTCCATCGATGGTCTGTCCTTCTGGCAGTATGTCCAGCCCATTGCCATTTCAGGGATTTAACTCTGATCATGATGTCTTCCACTCTTGTCATTTTTGGGATCCATGAGATTCTCTTCTTATCCTCTCCTGGTTACACCAAGTATGCACCTCTCCATGCTGCTTTGAGTTGTCTGCAGCCTTTGTATGTCTCATTTAGTTAAGGTCCATGTCTTTGCACCATACGTAAGCACTGGAAGGATGCATTGATCAAACACTTTTCTTTTAAGACATAATGGCATATTGCTCTTGAAAATTATGCTGTTTCTTCCAAAAGCTCTCCAGGCAAGTTTTGTACGCCGATTAATTTCTTCACCAATGTGACCCTCACTTGATATCTGCTGTCCAAGATAAACGTACGTGTCTGTTATCTTCTGCTTTTTTCTATCAATCGATAAATCTTCATTTCTTGTAAAAGCATTGAACATTACTTTTGTCTTCTGAAAGTTCATTTTTAATCCCACTTCTTTACTCTTGTCAGCAAGTTCCTGGATCATACTCTGCAGCTCTGATGAGGTAGTTGCAAAAATGACTACGTCATCAGCAAAACGAAGGTGGGTTAGATAATCTCCATTAATCTTTATCCCTTTGTTTTCCCTGTTCAGTGATTGAAAGACATTTTCCAATGTGGCATTAAAGAGCTTTGGAGATATGGTGTCACCTTGTCTCACTCCCGTTCCAATTTTTATGTGTGTTGTATTTTCAAACAGCCGAATCTTTGCACTTGCATTTTCATAGATGTTATTAATAATAATAATGTATGCATCTTCAATACCGCAGGATTTCAGAGCCATAGTAACTGCTGATGGTTTCACCGAATCAAAGGCTTTTTCATAAATAATCGATAAAAGCCATGCACAATGGAAGTTCATATTGCCTTGCTCTTTCAATTATTTCTCTCAGTACGTGGATATGATCTATTGTGCTATAGCCACTCCTGAATCCAGCTTGTTCTCTCGGTTGAGCCATGTCCAGTGTTAACTTCAAACGGTGTGAAAGAACTTTAGTGAAGATTTTATAAACCACTGATAGGAGGCTGATAGGTTTGTAGTTCCTGAGATCCTCAATGTCACCTTTTTTATGTAGCAGGATCATTATAGCATTGTTCCAATCCTCAGGAATCTTCCCTTCCTTAAGGCATCGAGTGAAAATTTGGGCGAGTACTGTTTCGATTTCTCCACTTGCTTCTTGTATGATGTCTACAGTAATTCCATCTTCTCCTGGAGCTTTTCCCCACTTCATGTTCTTGATTACATGTGCAACTTCTGCTGGGAGGACTGGAAGAACTCTGGTACCTTTCATGATGCCTGGAGTACATGTATCATCCCTTTCATATAATTTGGAGTAGAAATCTTTCACTCTTGTCAAAATTTTGCCTCTATTTCTTGTTACAGAACCATCTTCTTTTCTCAGTGCCATAATCTGTTTCCTTCCCTTACTGAGATGTTCCTTTGCTATCTTTAGGCTTTGGTTGTTTTCAGTTGCTTTCCTCACTAGTTCACAATTGAATTTCCTTACGTCTTCAGTGATACTTTTTCGTACTGTCTTGCATAGCTCTATATATTCCACTTTGGAAGTCAAATCTTCTTTATTGCATAAAAATTTTATTTTTTCTTGATAATTTGTTCACATACAACTTGTTCTTAGACCCAGCTAATTTTGTTGCCGTTTCCATAAGAGCTTTGGTTACTTTTCTGTTAACTTCAGAAATATCCACTTCTTCCGATGTTAGGCCTTCTAAAGCAGAGAATTTGTTCTCCAGTTCCAACTTCAAGGTATTATGGTGTTTTTTAAGGCCGGTTATGTCAATACATTTTGTTTGTCTTATGAGCTAGCCACGTTCGAGTTTAGTATTGAGGTGCATCTTACATCTCACCAATCTATGGTCACTACTTGTGTTGAACTTGTTTAGCACACTGCAGTCTTCTATGACAAATTTTTTGTTACACATAATAAAATCAATTTCACTTGTCGTCCCATTTGGATGTCTCCATGTCCATTTCCTGTGTGGCTTTTACTTGAAAAAGGAGTTCAAGATGAAAACCCCTTCTGCCTCTGCAAACTCAACGAGAGTATTTCCAAGCTGGTTTCTGTTGCTGGGACCGAATTTAACTACTGAAGTTTCATTCTGTTGCCGTTGCCCTATTTTTACATTGAAATCTCCCATAATTATCTTCAAGTGCTGCTGAAATGATGATGAAAAACCCTTCTGCCTCTGCAAACTCAACGAGAGTATTTCCACGCTGGTTTCTGTTGCTGGGACCGAATTTAACTACTGAAGTTTCATTCTGTTGCCATTGCCCTATTTTTACATTGAAATCTCCCATAATTATCTTCAAGTGCTGCTTACCTTTATTATTTAGATGACGAATTTCCTCATAAAATTCTTCAATTTCTTCTTCAGGATGACTTGTGGTTGGTGCATAAGTTTGAATAATCTGAGCCTGGTATCTTCTCGAGAGTTGGATAACGAGTCGTGCAGCTCTGTCAGAGGAACTTTCAACTTCTACAACTTTTTCCTTCAGTTTCTTGTTTATTATAAATCCAACACCACTAGATCTGCCAGTATCTGTCCCACGATAGTAGAAGAGATGTCCACTTTTCAGTTCAATGAGATCTCCTTTTCTCCTTACCTCACTTAGATCGATGATGTCCCAATTGATTCTTTTTAGTTCCTCTTCCAATTCAAGAAGCCTTGAATCAGAAGATAGGGAGCATCCATTATACGTAGCTAAGGTCAGAATCAGATGGCAGCCTGGTCCAGTCCTCCGGGGATTCTTAGCACCCTCTGCCTTCATGTCGCACTGGCCACTGCCTTGGCCAGGTACATTCCAGCTGCCGGAGACTGAGGGCCAAGATTTAAGTTGTGGAGTCATTTTGGAGGGGTTTGGCCATAACTCACCACGCTGGCCAAGCGGGTTGGTCAGTGTGGGATAACATTTCCTCTAATCCCGATGGTATAGTTATACTGCTATTGGCAGTCGTCAGAGCCCCTTTAGTGGGAACAGGATGCACCACGAGAAGGCAGGGTTGACATTTGTCAAGGAGTGGCTGTGATGTTACGCATCACCTGACTTTACATCAACAACTATTATAATGGGTGATAAATGAGTCTTCCTGCAGCTAACACACTGACAACTATTATAATGGGTGATAAATGGGTCTTCCTGCAGCTAACACACTGACAACTATTATAATGGGTGATAAATGGGTCTTCCTGCAGCTAACACACTGACAACTATTATAATCGGTAATAAATGGGTCTTCCTGTAACTAACACACTGACAACTATCATAATGGATGATAAATGGGTCTTCCTGTAACTAACACACTGACAACTATCATAATGGATGATAAATGGGTCTTCCTGCAGCTAACACACTGACAACTATTATAATAGGTGATAAATGAGTCTTCCTGCAGCTAACACACTGACAACTATTATAATGGGTGATAAATGGGTCTTCGTGCAGCTAACACACTGACAACTATTATAATGGGTAATAAATGGGTCTTCCTGCAGCTAACACACTGACAACTATTATAATCGGTAATAAATGGGTCTTCCTGCAGCTAACACACTGACAACTATCATAATGGGTGATAAATGGGTCTTCCTGCAGCTAACACACTGACAACTATTATAATGGGTGATAAATGGGTCTTCCTGCAGCTAACACACTGACAACTATTACAATGGGTGATAAATGGGTTAAAAAATGCTGATGTCTGGTTGCCCGGGGCGACCAAAAGAATTGTCCGAGACACCACTGAAAAAGTCACTAAAATGTATACTATAAAAAAAAAAAAAAAAAAATCATGTCGTATAAATCACGGATTATCTGCTAAAAGAGTTAAAATTTTTGGTTCTTCGGATTATACACTCATACGGATAAACACCGATTTAAAAAAAAAAAGTTTTTGCAGCCCTTCGATGGCATCACCTCTTCACGGGTGTGCCACTGGTTATGCAGCACGGGGGCACATTTGAGGAGATGACCGTGTCACTGCGCGACAGTTTTCAAAAGGTCAGAAAACTAGCGTCCAGTGATACGTGAAAAGGCGCCATCTAATACGTAAACAATCCCGTCAGCAAACTCCACAAGGAGTTGCTCAGTGGTTGTTAAACCCCCAATAACAATAAATAATAATAAAAAAAAAACCCCTTCATGGGAGAATTCACAGAAGTCCAGCCTACATTTTTACTGACCTGCCTGAAAGGCGACTACCCCTATTTTGAAAGCAGGATTTTTTCTAAAAACTTCCGACTTAAGGCGAGTATATATGGTATTGTGTGAGCTGCATTACACATTGCATCAGTTACATTTAAAAATGAATTTCTTTATTTAATAAGACAGTTTTCTTTTTCTTCGGACTCTGGGGCCTTTATGTGATCGACTTTGTGTTGGAAATTTCGCTTCCAGATCAATATTTGTGATGCGTGGATTATATGGCGACTTTTTTTTTTCTGAATGCCACAGTCTGCAAATTATTATACGCCAGCATAGATTATACGAAGGTAAAAATATTGTGCAAATTCCGGGGACAGCGGATAAATGATGAAAAGTACGGTAATTCAAGAATTTGTGAACCCCACAAAAAAAAAAAAAAAAAATGAGTGAGCACCCCCCCCCCAGGAAGAGATAAGCTAAAGACTGAGGGTAAAGCATTATTCTTTCAACAGAAGTGTACATCACTTTGATATTACATCAACCCCCCTGGCAGGGCCAATGTATGGCCACTAAAAATTTAGCTGGCCACCAAATTTCAGAATATTTTTCTACCTCTGGTGATAAATATTGGAAACAACCTGTGTGCAATATCATGTCTGACAAAACTGATAAAGAATTGTTGAGATGATGGGAAATATGGAATAAATTTGGATAGAACAGTTGAATCACAGTACTGACATTGCAGTCAATGCTAATTTAGTGCATTTCTCAGATATGAGATGATTTGTTGTTTTGTATAAACTTGCACTTGAACACACATGCAGAAACTTTGCTTGAAGTTCTGTTCTCCAAAATAAATGCGAATGAGCTGAAAATGGTGGTCTGTATAAATGGTATTAAGCCACTGCACATGGGGTTTATTTCATGAATTCTGTAATTAGCACCCGCACACTAACTACGCACTGCATGCCATAAAAAAAAATCAGTCTAAGATAAATCAGTGAAAATCGTAATTTTTTGTTTTTTGTCTCGTTCCCTCAATGACTTAATCTTCCCATGCTGGATAGCGATTACAAAAACTTATTGTTACCCTGAGTCTACTGGTTGTCTAGAGGTATAGTTCTGACTTATCTGTTTGAGCTATACAATGAGACGGTGCTGTTCTTCCAAATATGCCTTAAAAAATTGTTTGAGTGACTTCTTTTTGTCTCTGTCCTCTCTAATGTAGCAGACATTTTCACCTTCTTAAATGCATTCAATTCAAGGCTCCAGTGCAACTATTCTTTTTGCACACAAGTAGGAGAAGACAATTAAAAAATTAAAGACCTGGACTCGGCAAACTGTCAAGAACAACTATGATATCTTCTATTTTCTTAATGACTTCCCTAGCGAAAAGTTCTGTAATATTGTTGAGTGCATGAAGGAACACATGATGCCATTGGTGGCTCATTTAAAAGACCCTTTCTTATCTCCTGATGAGATGAAAATTTGAATGAAAAAATGTCTCTGAGAAACTGAATTACCACCCAATGAAACAGCTTGGCTCCTCGAATTGTCTTGTGTTTCCTGTGTGAAGATAATAATTTCTTCAGTGGCTTTTCCAGACTCTTTGTGCAATTCGCATTAATGTTTCTGGAAAAGCGACAAAACACTCGATGCCTTATGCCCTCACATACCAGTGTGAATCTACACATTCAGGCTTTTGACCATAGAAATAATAAATGCACAGGAACAGACATAATGTGGAGCCAAAGCTGAAACTTAAAATCTTGCCTTTTAAGGAAGATGCTCAGAAGCATGCCGTTAAACATTAACCTTTCCTGTTCAGTTACTGTAAAACCCCACACGAGTAAACACTTCAAAGTAGTGAGCAACAAATCCCAAACAAGTAAACACATCAAAGTAGTAAGCAACAAACTCCAAACAAGTAAACACATAAAAAAGTAGTAAGCCACAATTTTAAACGACCTAACTTTTAATAAATGTACACTTAATTCTCCTGTGGAATCTGTAATACAGGCAGAATATACCTATGTGAAAATAAATTCTAAAAATTCAATTTCTCTTTATGGACACAGCACATAAACAAATATGCGTGTCAGGGGGCCATGACCTAAAAAATGATGAAAATAATTGTTGCAAAGGAATGTTTAACTCTGTTACAGCATCCATGAACAAATTTAACATACAGCATATATCTCTAAAAATCTACAGCTACATTTCAAATGCTGTGAAAATATGCATATTTCCATTTCGGACCTTTAAGATGCAGATTCCTCAGTGCTCAAGAAATTTATCAGTGCACTTATGCTTCATAAAATTTTCCATTTTCAAAATATCTTCAAGCACACATAAGTATTTCTATTTATTTTGTATGAAGAAGCATATGTTTGCAAAGGCTACCTTTCTCAGAGAATTTCCTGAAGCAAACATCACATTCATGAGGTTTTTCACCAGTATGAAGAAGCAAATGCTTAGAAAGGTGACCTCTGTGTGTGTCAATTGCTTGGAACACACATGACATTGATGGTTTTTCACCTGAGTTAAGAAGCATATGTGTAGAATGGCTACTACTATGTGTTAATTACTCAGAACATACACCACACTAATAAGGTTCTTCACCTGTATGAAGAAGCATATGTATGGAAAGGTTACCTTTCTGAATGAATTTCTTGGAGCATACATCACACTGATGAGGTTTTTCACCTGTATGAAGAAGCATATGTCTGGAAAGGCTACCTTTCTCAGTGAATTTCTTGGAGCATACACCACACTAATGAGGTTTTTCACCTGTATGAAGAAGCATATGTTTAGAAAGGTGATTTCTCTGTCTGAATTGTTTGAAACATACATCACATTGATGAGGTTTTTCACCTGTATGAAGAAGCATATGTTTGCAAAGGTTACCTTTCTCAGTGAATTTCTTGGAGCACACACCACACTGATAAGGTTTTTGACCTGAATGAAGAAGCATATGTCTAGAAAGGCTACCTTTCTCAGTGAATATCTTGGAGCATACATCACACTGATGAGGTTTTTCACCTATATGAAAAAGCATATGCTTACGAAGGTAATCTCTCTGTGTGAATTGCTTAGAACATACACCACACTGATAAGGTTTTTCACCTGTATGAAGAAGCATATGTTTGGAAAGGCTACCTTTCCCACTGAATTTCTTAGAGCATACATCACATTGATGAGGTTTTTCACCTGTATGAAGAAGCATATGTTTGGAAAGGCTACTTTTCTCAGTGAATTTCTTAGAGCATACATCACATTCATGAGGTTTTTCACCTGTATGGACAAACATATGTTTAGAAAGGTATCCTCTCTGAGTGAATTGCTTGGAACATACATCACATTGATGAGGTTTTTCACCTGTATGAAGAAGCATATGCTTAGAAAGCTGACCTCTCTGTGTGAATTGTTTGGAACATACATCACATTGATGAGATTTCTCACCTGTATGAAGAAGCATATGTTTGAAAAGGTGACCTTTCTCTGTGAATTTCTTGGAGCATACATCACACTGATGAGGTTTTTCACCTGTATGAAGAAGCATATGCTTTGAAAGATTATCTCTCTGTGTGAATTGCTTGGAACATACAACACATTGATGAGGTTTTTCACCTGTATGAAGAAGTATATGCTTAGAAAGGTGATTTCTCTGTCTGAATTGTTTGGAACATACATTACATTGATGAGGTTTTTCACCTGTATGAAGAAGCATATGTTTGGAAAGGCTACCTTTCTCAGTGAATTTCTTGGAGCACACACCACACTGATAAGGTTTTTCACCTGTATGAAGAAGCATATGTCTGGAAAGGCTACCTTTCTCAGTGAATTTCTTGGAGCATATATCACACTGATGAGGTTTTTCACCTGTATGAAGAAGCATATGCTGAGAAAGGTAATCTCTCCGTGTGAATTGCTCGGAACATACATCCCATTGATGAGGTTTTACACCTGTATGGCGAAGCATATGTTTGGAAAGGCTACCTTTCTCAGTGAATTTCTTGGAGCATACGTCACATTGATGAGGTTTTCCACCTGTATGAAGAAGCATATGCTTAGAAAGGTATCCTCTCCGAGCAAATTGCTTGGAACATACATCACATTGATGAGGTTTTCCACCTGTAAAAAGAAGCATGCGATTAGAAAGGCGAGTCTTCCGTTTGAATTGTTTGGAACCTACATCACACTGCTGGTGGTTTTCACCTGCATGAAGAAGCATATGCTTAGAAAGGTGACCTCTCTGTGTGAATTGTTTGGAACATACATCACATTAATGAGGTTTTTCACCTGCATGAAGAAGCATATGTTTGGAAAGGCTACCTTTCTCAGTCAATTTCTTGGAGCATACATCACATTGATGAGGCTTTTCACCTGTATGAAGGAGCATGGCTAGACAGATTACCTCTTTGTATAAATTGTTTGGGACATATATCACGCTGATAAGGTTTTCACCAGTGTTAATGGGTATATACCGTAAAAGGTGATTTACCACATGAACTGTTTAGAACATATATCACAATGATAAGATTTTTCATCAGAATGAATGAGCGTGTGGTGCAAATGATTGCTTTTAACAGTAAATTTCTTAAAGCATACATCACTCTGATGAGCTTTCTTATTTGTATTCATCTGGAAGCACAGATATCATATAAGGAACTAGATTGGCTGCCCGCTATTTGTGTAACACTTTTACGACGTGGCATCAATGAGCCACATTGAGCGCGTCAGTTTGAGAGAGTGTTCTGTGATCTCTTAGTGTCTTACGAGATATCGAATATGGTGAAAGATTGTTCTGCAATAAATTGCAGTGCCCGAGACAATGAAAACAGCAAACAAAGTGGGATTTCATTTCGCAGGTGAGTGTTTGTAGTCAGTTTTACGAATTTAAAGATTTCTGTCCAATATTAAGTTGACCTTATGGTAGTGTGTAATATTCATCTGAGTGGAATATACCACCTGTTATTTTGTAATAGCGTTAAAGTCTAGTTAATATTAATTACAGTTTGTAATGAATATTGCAATAGTTTGAACAAAATATTGACAGTTATTTTATTAAATGCAAGACATATGCCACTTCACACAAGTAAAACATCTTTCCATCAGGATGAATGCTCAACACAATTTGCTCATAAAAGTGGTCTTTCAACCCATATGCTTCTTCACACAGGTGAAAAACTTCAGGAATGTGATGGATGCTCAAAGCAATTTGCTCAGAAAGGTCATCTTTTATGGTATCTATATGGTTTTTCACCCAAGTGAAAAGCATCACCAATGTGCTCTATGCTCCAAGCAGCTCACTTTTTTGGTGAGTTGTGCTGCTGTGATAAAACCTATCTGCTCACTATGGAAAAATTCATTGGTGAAATTTTTTGCTGGTAGCTGGGGATGCTAACGTCTAGTTGATAAGTATAACAACATAAGTATAAAGTGTAAAAACATGGTGTAGTGGATTATGGAGCTGGAACTGTTGATAGTGATTCTGTTCCTGTTGTATCAGAGGCTTTGGTTGTTATGGCTGTTGAAGTCTTAGGAAATCAGAAAATGCCATTAGCATATTTTTCGATTGGCAAAATTACAGGAAAAATGTTAAGCTGTTTGGTGAAAGATACATTGAATCTAATTGAGTGTGGCATAAATTTTTTTGGGCTTATTTGTGATGGATGTGCATAAAACCAACCAGGGACGCACACAGAATTTCCTGGGGGGGGGGGGGGGAGGCGACAAAAAAAATGCACAGGACAAATGAAACTAGAAATTGGGCACACACACACATATGGATTATATATATGCGTGGATTTTTTTTGTTAGGATAAATCAGCACTGATGTGTTCACAGGTTAAAAAAACTTTACTCTTTTGAATAAGTCTGCTAAATTAAATGTGCGTTAATATATCCCCTAATATTTATGTAAGACCTTAAGACGTACAGAAAACTAAAGTTTAAATCGCTTCTCTTACTGTAATGCAGAAACATTTTCATCTAAGCTTACTTTAAATAATATATATAAATTATATGCTTGCCCTGACCGCACTGTTCATTACACTGTTAAAGAGCAGACACATTATCAATGGAAAACGAAAAAGTTAAGTAAACAATAATATTTAACTCACCTAAGTATTCCTCATTGAACTTTGAAAACTATTACAGTTGTCGAACTACCGTTTCAGAGAGGACTCTGAAAATTTGTGATTTGTATTCAATCACAGAATTCAGAGCCCTCTGATTTCTCTGTGATTGATACAATCACAGCACAGCCAGCTCATTTCTATAAACATGCGCAGAAAGATTTATTTTTAATTTTGCCGTAGTTGGAATAAGTTATTTTAAAATTGTGGAGGGGGGGGTGTCCGGACCCGACGGCCCCACCCCGTGTGTGCGCCCCTGCAACCAACAAATGTTATAGCAAATTTAGCGCCAGAAAGTATGACACCATTATTTCAATTCAGAAACAAGAATCTACAATAAAAATACATGTGTTCTTTGATACTTGCCATATGATAAAACTGGTCAGAAACTGTTTTGCTGATTATCAAATTCTTAAATCTAATACTGGATTTATTGAATGGCAATACATTACAGACATTACAAGAATCTGACAACCTTTCACTGGCTACATCAATTGGAGGCCAAGTCATAGCACATCAGTTGCAATCAAAATCGTGAGTTAGTGATAGTGGTTAAAAGTGGATATAAAATATTGTGGCCCCCCAGAAAAGTCCATCTGAATATCTGATTTCATACCAATTTTGAGTTTGAAACGTGTCAAGTTAGGGTTATTAGGTGTGCTACATGAAAGAGTATTGTTCTGTTATTTCAGTGAATGTAGAGATGCTTATAATGATTGATACTATTTTCAATGAAAATTCATTAGCGCTTAACCAAAACGAATTTTCTTTTTCTTGTAACTCAGTTATAGGGGGAGGAGACAAGGAAGAAGGTGTTAGCTGAGGAAGGAAATTTGAAATTAGCGTAGTATATAAAATGATAGGAAAGTAATTTAAAAAATGTAGTGTGGCAAAGTTTTAAAGTGATGTAGAAACAAACATTGTACTTAAGCCATATATAGCTACTGAAGTCAAAAAAGCTATTGATTTTAAATAGGAAATTAATGATTGGCACTGGGCAGCTAGAAAACATAATCTTTCTCCATATTTGCTGTTATCTACTTTTTTTTTTTAGTTATGCTTCAGAAATGTTAATAGTGGAACAAACTAAAAATATATTTCAAAATAAATTTTGCACCATACTAATTCAAAAAGAATATTCTTATCTAAACTTTCCCTGTACAGTAGATTCTGGTAAATTAGGACTAGAACACTTTGGCCCAGTTAAGTGCTGTCCCAGTTTTGTGAAGCTTTATCCGAAAGAGCTAATTTGGGATATTCTTCAAGAACTGTCCCAAATAAATGCCTTTCTCCAATTAATGGGAATCTATTGTATATCAACTATTTCTATGTATATCAAATTTTAATATTTGAAGCATTTACTATGGCATACATTCAATCAAGTTTATGTATTCATATGTAAGTTTCCTGGGTCAAAAATGTATTGCATAAATCTGAATTTTCAAAGTTTTGCAAGCAATTTATTTCTTGAAGTTTTGCAAACTGAATTTATTTTATGATATTGTAGGTTCCCAAAAAATTAGAAGTTGAGGAGAGAGTGGGCTCTTGCCACAAAGAGGGAGGGGAAAACAAAAAGCTCTGTGTGAGAACCTTATAAATTTTGCTACTTATGCTCAAAGCATTTTGTATTTAGTGATTTTGAAGTTCTCCAGCAGCGGAAAATTCTTCGAGATAATGCTGTGCCATCTGTGTTTGAACTCCTAGGAAATGTAAAAGCACGACAAAGAAATGAATTTATCTCCCCAAACAAAACACACATACACACAAAAAGTGTCTCTGCTACTATTTTCCAAGTAAAACATGACCACACGTATAGTATACAAACAGATGAAATCCCCTATTTGAAACGTAAACTTGTTGAATCTGAGGCAACAATAAATCATGTTAAGAAAAAGTTGCATAGTGAAAAAATGAAAGGTGCAAGAAAATCTGATACAATTGCTCACCTATTGGATGATCTTCAGAAACAAAAATTGTTGCTGGACGATGAAAAAACACTTTTTGGCCAATGTTTTAGTGACTTACAACTGAAGCTGGCACTTTGTGAAGATGGATGGAAGGGATCAATGGTCAACCAGACCTTTCAAAACAGGTATTTGAATTCATAAAGAAAAAAGTAGCTGATGGTGAGCATGAGTTTAAATATTGTACTATAATGGTTGACAGCATGGCTATTAAAAAACATGTTGAATGGGACCACAGCAATAAGAAGATGGTTGGGCTGGTGGATTATGGAGCAGGAACCACTGACTGCGATACTGTTCCAGTTGCATCAGAAGCTTTAGTGGTTATGGCAGTTGGGGTATTGGGAAATTGGAAAATGCCATTAGCATACTTTTTAATTGATAAAACAACTGGTGTAGTGTTAAGCTCTTTGATGAAAGAAGTAATTACAAACATGCTTGATTGTAATGTTGATGTTGTCGGGTTTGTTTGTGATGGATGTTCTAGTAATCAGCAGATGCTGGTAAATCTAGGTGCTAATTTATCCCAAGATGCTTTACATAATTTCATCACCATTGAAAGGGAAGAATGTGCTGTGAAAATTCCAGTATTTCTAGATACATGCCATATGTTAAAACTTGTAAGAAATTGTTTTGCTGATTACAAAATTTTGAAATCAGAAAAGGGTAACATTGAATGGCATTACATTTCAGCCTTGGAAGCATTGCAAGCATCAGAGAGCCTGACATTAGCAAATAAATTAACAAAACAGCACATTCAGTACCATCCAAATAAAATGAAGGTAAAATTTTCTGCTCAAGTGTTGAGTTCTTCTGTAGCCGCAGCCCTATAAGTTCTGCCAAAAGGCTGGATATAACAGTTTCAAAAATTGTGAGGCTACAGTTGAGTTTTTAGAAATAATTAATTACCTATTTGACATCCTGAATAGCAGGAATCCTTTTGCTTATGGATATAAGGCAACCATTTCATGTAGAAACTGGAAATCTAAACAATCATTTTTACTAAAAGCTCAGAGCTATTTAATGTCTCTCCAAACAGTTGATGGGCACCCCCTGCACATGGGAAAAAGAAAAACTGCATTAATTGGATTTTCCTTTAATATACAAAGCACAATTTGGTTTGTTGAAACACATGTTCTATAAGTTTCCTCTCCTGTTAAATACATGTTGACATACAAGTGGTTCCAGGATCATTTAGAACTATTTTTTGGTTTTGTTCGCCAAGCTGGTAGGATTTACAACCCTACAACTAAAGAATTTTGTAGCATTTACAAAAAAATGCTGTGCCAGTGTGGTGTAGCACCAAGCAAAAATGCCTCTGTAATACCATTAGATGTTACAGATTTAATTGACATAAGTGGTGAACGAACACAAAGTACGGATTCTAAATGTTCAGGAGAACTTGCTGTATCATTTCTAACACATGTACAATATGACCACAATTATTTAGGAAATGTGCCACTTTCACCATTAATTGATAATGTATTATCTTACATTGCTGGTTTTGTAGCCAAAAACTGCCTTTTACAGGCTGATTGTGATACTTGCCGTGCAGCTCTTATCGCAGAAAACACCAATTGCCTCTTAATATTGATTAAGGATAATAGTGGATTGAAATATCCTTCAAGAGATTTAGTAAAAGCTATTAATTTGATTGAAAAAGTTGTTAGATGTACTTGCCATCTTTCTGATATAACAAAAAACCCATCAAATTGGGGTTTGAAACTTGAAACTGAAATGCTTCACTCTTATCATGGAAAAGAATTTGTTTCCTACTGTGAATTGTGACAAATACAGATTTTTAAAAATTATCATTCAGAATTTTTTAAAAGTAAGATGCCATTTTATAGCAAAGTCATTTAACTTGACTCTACACAAATCACGTGTACGTCAATCACTCACTCATACTATAATTTTTAAAAATCAGTAATAAGGATTTCCAAATTTTCAGTTATTCTTATGTGCTGTAATTGCACACATTTGCTAACTTCTAAACACACAGGAATTTAGGATTTTCCTACAAGTTTTTAATCTCTTGCCAGAACTTATGCTTTTCTCAAAATTCTTCTCTTTTTTTTATTTCATTATATTAACAAATAAAGTAATTGTGAAGGAAATAAAAACCAGGGTTGGCTAGTTTTTGGTGGTTTTAACCATGATTTAAACAGTCGTCAAAACCTCTGGTGTCAAAAACCTCAAATATCCCATTTTAATTTAAAAATAGCCTTTTAAGATACATAGCATGAACATGCGTAACATTTGATATTAACATGTGAATAATATAATGCCTGTAGTAAGGTTCTTTAAATAGTGTAACTTTCTATTATGCAACATATTCTAGCTAGATACATCCACAACTGTTGGTGCATGCTATGTTTGGCTTAGTCTCTTGAAAGTTCCCTTATATCACATATTGAAAAGGTGAAAACATGAATAGAGCAAATTCTGAACCCATTTTATTATTTGACTTACATTTTGCATGCTAAACATATGGACGAAGGGTTAATCAACACACAAAAATAATCAGTCCGCATATGGGTGGCGGAAAGAGTTGCTTGCCTCCAATAATTTCTTATAAAGTTGAGGAAACACCAGTCCCTCCATCCTATTTTAAAAGAAGTGAAAAGATGACCAATCCTGTGATCTGGTGGAAAGGAATTTCCAAATGTGAAAATTGTATGACTGGTCTTGTTTCCGAACTTGTTCAAATAGAATGATTTTGCTGTTGTCCTGCCTCAATAGAGAGAATATTTTCTAACTTTGGCATTATGCACTCTAACCTACAAATTCATTTAGGTGTTAATAAATGTGCAAAATTAGTGATGTGATATATGCTACAAGGAAAAAAATCAGCCAGACTTGTAATTAGTATTAACTCTGCAGAGTGTTATGTTAAAGTAATTATTTTGTGCATATGAAAAAAAAATGAAAATGTTAACAAAAATAACACTTTTATTCCTCGGTGTTAAGAAATTTGCAAAAGGAAAAAAATAAATACCTACAAGGCGAGTTCGAACTTTTAATAAATGTATTTAATGCTAATAATTTGTTTAAAATCAGTAGGTAAGGCTTTATTTTTCTGTCTAGTAGTTTTTGATGATTTAAACCAGTTTTATACCCTTGTCAGGTCAAAAATTGTTTTTGACATCAAAAATCCAATGTAATTATGATACTATGGGCATTAATTTACAAACCCTAAATTGATGCACATTGTAAACCAGGTGAGAATTTAAGTTAAGCAATATATATATATATTTTTTAATGTAGGAATGTGATTGGGATTTTTGAGGTTTGGCATTTTTCTGTGGATGTTTTTACTGTAGGCATTTCTTCAGTGATACCCAAAAAGTTTGGCAAGGAACTGGTCAACAGATATTTGTTTTTAACCAGAATCAATATTCCCTCTAAATTTTGCAGCTTGAGTGCAGTTGAAATTTTTCTGTCTTTTAAAATCAAGCTATTTAAAGATTGCTTTATGCAGGTGAAGAGGGAGCAAGGGTGATTGGCATTTATTGTAGAGGTTCCCATTTTCTTTCATGGGAATAATTTTTGATCTGTGATGAGAAATGTGCAAAAATGTCTTAGTGTTATTACAGTGTAGCGGAACTATAATTGCAAAATTTTTCCCAGTTAAATGACTTTGCTACAGTACTTTTTTTCTTTTATTGCACACAACATGATTTTCATAATAGAAGTTATTGTCATCCCAATAGAAAAGTGAAGGCCTGCTCACGTTCATATACTGGGGCTCGTAATGTTATGATTGGGGGTTGAATTTTACTTGATTCCCACAATCTGACCAGTAATTGAAAGTACAGTGGAACCTCAGTTATATGTTTATCTCTTTTACATGCCATTCTGCATTAGTCCCGATATTTCACTATAGTTTCTATCGCTTTTAACTCTGTTATACATAATTCATTTATATGCTTTTTCTGTTTATAAGTTAAAATTTGAATTTTAGATTATCAACAATACATGGTTCTTTGTTTCTTTTATATGTAACTCAATGTGTTACAACTTTGAGAGAATTGAGACAGCGCTGACGAGTTGGTGCAGCCAAAGTTAAACATTGTCGTATCAGAGAAGAGTATGTTGTTTACATTCAACATATCGAAACATTCGGTTTCGATGAAAAATAGGTTTCATGACACACACACATATGCTGCATTTAAAAAAAATTTAAATCCCAGAGACGTAACCTTGTGGCTCCACTATTCTGTGGCATAATAAAATAGAATCTTGAATGTGTCTTCAATTTTCAACATTCTGATTTCAAAATGGATGCACTTAGGATCCACAGAAGAAGAAGAAAGCTGTTAATTAATGAGTTCCATACTGAAGCACTGGTCTCGGATTTTTAGTTGTGAGGATTTTACTCGATCTATAGAATCAGGATTTTTATAGACAGAGCTAATCATTAAAAGAAAAGCTTGTTTTTCACAGACTTTTATGATTTTCTGCAATGTGATCAAATATATTATAATTTGTAACACTCATTTTTTTGTTTCCTGACTACCAATTTGACTTTAAATAGATCATTATTAAGGAACATCTTATTCTTTAAAGCGTAAATTTAACAATACTATTTATTAACCTCGTGGAATTTCCTTTATGTTTATTGAGACCACCTAGAAAAACATACAACCCAGGTTTCACTATATTTGCATTATGTACCCAACTGTTATTAACTTTTGTACATTTTATTTTGAACTATGTCAGACCAGGTACTATTTCTTGAAATATTCATTTAATGATATGTCAAATGAAACATACAAAGCGTATTTAAGGAACCTTATGATTATATTGTTCCTTATGCAATGATTAAAATTTGTGAGGTTTGGGGCATTTTCTAATTTAATTTAATGAAATGAGTGTTATATATTCTATTATTGATCACCAAAACAATTTTAGTCATTTTTTTTTTCATTCATTATGCAAAAGTTTTGCCTTAAAAATTTATTTTAATTCTAAGTTTTTAGATAACTTGTGTAAATATGCATATACTTCTGAAACAGGAATTGCCCTTGTGATATAGACTTGTCACTAGATATTATCAAGGAAGTTAGAATAAAATATCTGGAGATGCCCTTGTTAATGGACCACTACTGCTTTGCGTGAGGCCTATCTATTCCAGCGAGCAACGGCTGTTGAATTGTGGGAAAGCTGATGGTTTCCAAGGCTATTGTAGTGCATTTTATGTTGGCCGAATCGCCTTCTTTCGTCGCAAATGTTTCCAATTTTGCATCGTGTGAGAAAATGCTGAATTTATAAAATTCTTAATTATTTAGAGGCACTTTCCTATTTTTATTTTAGACTGAAATACACGAGCATTACTGTGAATGCTGAACAAAACATAACACTAAAATTGAAATCTTCACTTGTGTATGAAGTATAATTCATTCTGGTTTGATATTAACATGATTTCTGCAACCCAAAACCACGCAATTCTAAATGCACACAATTGAAATTATATGGGTATCATATAACCAACGTAAAATTCCCACACCAGGGCAAGATTTCATCTTTTTGGCTCACTAGCAAATTTTGCTAGTGACCAAATAGTTTGCTAGCAAAACATTTGCATGACTAGCAAGTAAAACAAAATCACAGCGTAACTTATTTTCTAATAAAGTTACACAGAAATTTAAATATGTGTATAAATATTTTGACTTACCTTTTTGAATAATGAATAGAATCTTAGATAAGTTTAGTGACTATCTTTATTATTAATTTCTAACAAATTCTCATACCACATGAATATATTTCACTGACATTCAAATTCAGATTTCTTCCCATATGGTTTACGCTCAGGGTGTCTGACTTTGTCATCATACCACTTTATAACTGCTGACCGTGGATTAAAAATCTCTTCTTGTGGCCCTTCTACAGAATTTCAACTGTCATCAGAGCATTTAAAGTTTCAACAGACAAATTGTTCCTCCAATCCCCTTGTATTCTTTTTAAAAAACTGAATCCCACCTCACAACATGCAGTACTAAGTGGAAGTATCGCACAAATTTCTGCTAAACTTCTACACACTTCATATCTGCCAACTACCACACAATGCCGTAGTTTCTACGGAATTAGTTGTCTGACTACGAAACTCACTATCAAAACTACGGATTCTACAAATTTTTATTTTGTTTCAAATTTTTCTTTTGCTATTATTTTTATGATATACACGAGATTCTTACAGGGATTCGCGGAATCCCGCTTTTTTTTTTTTTTTTTGTCATCAGTTAGATCATTCTGAAGATCGACAATTGGGAGAGGGGGGGTCGTTTTCCATCTGGAGACGAAAGTTCGTGCTTCAAAACTTTCAAACACAGTAGTGAAACGCAGTAAGAAAATTTTGCCGTAATCGCAAATTTTTCTCCCAATGTTGTCTTTGTATCCGCTTTTCTTGTTAAATATCATTTTATTGCATAAATGTTTGCATTTTAGCTTGAAACTGTGGAGAACAATTTGCAAAAACGGAAGTTGGCTGCTGCAAAATTTTTCTGTAATCTTCAGGCATGAGATTCTTCCGCGAATTCAAGGAATTCCGGCTTTTTTCGTTATTATTGGATTTCGTCTTTACGAAACTAGAAAACGAAAGGTCGACGGAATTCGGATTTTTTCCGTAATCATAATTTTTTTTTTTTCTCACGAAGTTGCCTCTGTCAAGAATTATTGCTCATTAGCATTTTACTGGATAAATATTTGTATTTCAGCTTGAAAATAAAAGGAAAATTTCCAAAACCAGAAGTCAGACGAAGCAAAAGTTTCTTCCGTAATCGTTTACCCCCTCCACGAACACGTTTCGTAAAAAAGCGTCTATCTATGCCACGCAATAAGGCTAGTTACTAAGGATAAGACTTTTGCCAGTGTTGGCAGGCTATTTTCCATTAACAGTAGTTTGGTTTGCTTCTTTCGGTTTTGTCCACCATCCGAATAAGTGGAATTATTCTTGCTTATTCATCACTGATCATTAGAGCGCAGTATTTGATGTATGCATGACCAGGGCTCGACAAATATGTTCTAGATCTAGGAGCCAGCTCCAAAATTTAGGCGCCAGGTGAAACGAAGTCCATAACACATGAACAAAAATCATGTTTGGTTATGACGCTGGAACGAAAAGTGGTAAACCATATTTGTTGTCATTTTTTTCCTTATTACCCAAACCACTTATTGCAAAATAAAGTTCCAATTTGCTTCATAATTTTCTTTTTATATTCTTTCAGTAGCCGATCTCAAAAAACTTCAGATTTCGATTTTATTAAAATACTATTTGCGGAAGTCATATTTTTAACATATTAATTTAAAGTGCCATTTTTTTTTCTTTGTATAATCTGTAAACCATAAAATTCAGAAAAAATTTTTGTTCGTGATCCACAAAGGTGTGAAAAAAAAAATCCAAAGGCTGTGAAAAAAACAAAACAAAAAACGTATAATCCGCTGCGGCATATGATCTGTAGATCGTGAAATTCTGAGAAAAGCAAGTTTTTTCCTTCGCATAATCTGCAGCAGCATGTCGCAGACCATGATATTTAAAAAAACAAACAAAAATACAGTCCATACCTGCCAACAGCCTTGTTACTAATAACTAGTATTACATGGCATACATGGACTATTTTATGAAATAATCCATCTCTTTGTAAAAAACAAATATGCGCCTCAACAAAACGTCACAACAAACAAGGACTCTAATGAAACAAACTTAACACGTGCGAAACACAAAGTTTTTTCCTCAGCAAGATTCGAAACTTCCACATGTAAAAATTGGTAAGATGCGTTCAGGATTCCACGATACTTGACAGACAGGAAATCCAAGCAAGTGAACGAGCAATGCACGAACCTCCACTTACCATATGATCATACTGCCCCTAAAATTGCAGTTTAAGGAGATGAGACCATAAAAAAAAAGGGGAGGGGGCTGAATATTTTAACTGGTGAAAAATCAAAACAGACAGCAAGAATGCGTACTACTGTCAGTTTGTCTTTTATTGACTCTGCAACTTCACAGCACCACTGCTTAATTTTTCTTTCTGCTGATATCATTCTCTCCCTACTTCTTCATTGTCACTTTTCTTTTCTTGTTTTTTATGCCCTCTGATAAAAACCATCAGTCTGAGGACCATGAGTGCATGATATCAAAGCTTCAACTATTTTAGATAAATGGCGTAACTTTGGGAATATTAATACTTTTGAACATCATGCATCAATTTTTACAAATTTTCGTCACTCCCGTTTTCGGGAATTTTCTTTATCACTTTCCGTTTTCGAAAGTTTCGTAAAGATAGAATTCCGTCCTCCTCCGACCCCCCCCCCTCAAATTCTGTTTACTTGTGCATCGATCTCCTTAGTGGCCATCATAACGAAAAAGACGGAATTTCTCGAATTCGCGGAAGAACCTCAAGCCTGAACCTTCCGTTTCCACAAATTCTTGCTACAGTTTCAAGCTGAAATACGAACATATATGCCATAAAATGATATTTAACAAGAATACTAGACACAAACGCATAATCGGGAGAAAAAATTACGATTAGGGCAAATTCTTTTTACTCTGTTTAACTACTGCTTTCGAAAGCTTTGAAACAAAATACCGTCCCCAGACGGAAACTGATCCCCCCCCCCTTCAATAAAAAAATGTTTTTAAACAAAATGAAAATTCATAGAATCCGTAGTTTCGAGCATGAGTTCCGTAGTCAGACAACAAAATCCGCAGAAACTAGACATTCCGTAATAATTGGCATGTGCGACAGTCGTATAATCCGCACCTATCATGTTAATCGTGAATAGTAATTTCCGACAGAAAACTGCGATTCACAGGATCGCCTCAGAAATCCAAAGATGTAAGAAAGGCATGATCGTCTTATTGAAAAAGTAACTGTCATTTTGAAGTACTTCTGTGCTACTTTTAAGCAAATAAAGAACTAAAATCGCTTCGGTAATGCATTGCAGCATTACCGAAGTTCATTAGTTACACTAAAAAAATCCGTTGAAATTGCGGACAGCCCATAGCATTGTCTTATTTCTGAATACATTTTAACTGAATACCGAAAGTAAAAAAAAATTAACTAACGCAGAAAGGTTACATGCCACGGAATAGCTTTGCGGGATTCCCGAGAGTAGCGGATTCTCGCACCACGTAGGCTTCGGCACGCGCGAATAGTCACGCCTTCCTTGCGTCATAGTTTCTGTTAAAATGCTTCTAAAGTACAAATAAATATACATATATTTTACAATCTCCTCGCAGTCTTTTATTTCGCTGTTACGTTACATTTTTTCAGTTACCGCATTTTCGGTACTTTCCCAACACCAACACCTCTCCTGACAATTACCTCGCGGACTTTTTTTAAAAAATTAAACGCTGCATCGTTTGGTTTTTTTTCCTATATATATTCTTACAATCTCCTAAATTTATAACTTTTAATAGATAATCTATGGATTATACAACAGAAATTACAGTATTTACTGCAAATTACAAAATTTCAAGTAAGACAAAAATTAGGCGCCACGGCCCGAGTTTTAGGCGCCTGGGCGACCTGGCCCCCGGGATTTGTCGAGCCCTGTGCACGACTATCAAGACTTGTGGAAGTAGGCGATCGCTGGGCTTAGGGTACGACAGGAGTCGAGGACAAAGTTCGTGGGGCAAAAGAAGGGAGGGTGGCAGAGCAGGTGGTCAAACAACCGATCCATCCCAGAGCTCTGGGTTGCCACAGCAACCATTGCCGACGTCAGTTTCTGTAATAGACTAATGAGGGCACGATGGAGAGGAGTTTCAATGCGCTTCTACGACAGTTTCCACTGGAAGGGATGAAAGATATGGGGAGGATGGGTATTAAGTGTCGAAAGGAAATTGGCGAAAGAGAATCGCTGATCGTCCCTGTTTTAACAAGTGATAATAGAAACTGTTATGTAAACTTCGTGGATTAATAATGATTTTTGGTTACTTTAAATAAAGAAATTACCTTACTAGCAATATTTGCTACTGCGATTTTTTTTCACTAGCAAATTTGATTTTCACTAGCTATTTGCTAGTTGCTAATCGGTGAAATCGCGCCCTGTCCCACACCTTGCCGCTTCACGGTTAAGAGACTCGAGGAATCTCCAGAAGTATTATTCTAACCTTCTTGGATATTATCAAATGCTCAGCATCAGAATATTTTATTTTTGAAATGACTTGTGCATGCAAATATGCATGTACTGCCAAAACAGAAATTGCTTCTGAGATATAGATTTGTGTGTTACTAAATATTATTGAATGTGCAGCATCAGAATGTTTTTTTTTTTTAATTTTTAAATGACTTGTGTGTGTAAATATGCTATACTTCTGAAACAGAAATTGCTTCTTATAGATTTGTGTGTTGCTAACTCGAACTTGCAGCATCAGAATGTTTACTTTTTAGATGACTTGTGCATAAATATGTATATATTTCTGAAACAGAAATTGCTCCCGAGATATAGATTTATGTGTTACTAGATATCACCAAATATGCAGCATCAGAATGTATTAATTTAAATTTTAGATGTGTAAATATGCATATATAATCCAGAAACAGAAATTGCCTCCGAGATCTACATGTGTGTACTAGATTTTACCAAATCATCATCATTGTCAATTATCAATCCACTGCTGTAGGAAAGTCTCCCCAAGTTTATTCCACAACCGTCTGTCTTGTGTCAGTCGCCTCCATGTTACTCCCACATACTTTCGAATTTCATCCACCCATCTTCCATGTGGTCTTCTTCTGGGTCTTTTCCTATCCTTTGGAATCCAGTCTAAAATTTCAGCTGTCTATCGATGGTCTGTTCTTCTGGCAATATGTCCAGCCCATTGCCATTTCAGGGATTTTACTCTGACCATGATGTCTTCCACTCCTGTCATTTTTCTGATCCAAGAGTTCCTCCTCTTATCTCTCCTGATATGCAGCATCTATTAATTTTAGTTTTTAGGTAACTAGTGTAAATATGCTTATATAATCCAGAAACAGATATTGCCTCCGAGACCTAGATTTGTGTGTTAGTAGATATTACCAAATATGCAGCATCAGAATGCTTTATTTTTAATTTTTAGATAAGTAAATATGCACATACTTCCAAACAGAAATTGCCCCTGAGATACAAATTTTTGTGTTACTAGGTATTGAATGTGCAGCATCAGAATGTTTTATTTATAATTTTTAGATAACTTGTGCCTGTACACGGATATACTCCAGAAACAAATTGTCTCTGCAATATATATTTTGTAACCATAAAAAGTAGGTTAAGTGTAATTAACATATGGGCTGCTGTGTTAGCAACGCTAGTTGTTATTAACTAAAATTAATCACCTTTATGAGTTGAATAACCACACCTTGTGTGATCCCAATTTTCACTAATGAGCAGATCTTTTTAAAACTCCTTATTTTTTAACATATGTTAGAAAACAAATGCAGAAATTGTTGGACGAATTCTGTCTATTAAGAATCGGGAATATGAATAACACCACCACACTTTTGATCCTTCGTAACGATAAAATTTGGCAAATATGCTTGCATATTAAAAATTACGTCATGATTTTTTGGACTAAATCTGTTTTTAAGAAATTGTGAACTCTTATATCGATGAACATCGGAAATTGTTTTCCGTGACTTATTGAACCAATCTCCCTTCGAAAATAAGTCGCTTAGTATCTCAAAATAATTGTTTATGTAAAAAAATGAACTGCAAGACTTCCCATGAATCAGTGACTTTTTTTTTTAATCGTAGGTATCGAAACGCCGTTTCCGTGGTATTTTAAGTTGTGGTCTAATATCTGATTTCCGCAATACTTTGCAATCGCCTTAAAGCTATCACTTGTACAGTACTAATAAATATCGATTTTTCTCAATATAATTATTCGTATTTTCTCTTCGAAAGGTGTACTGAACCAATCTCTCCCCTCGAAAATAAGTACCTATCATCTAACCGGATCCAGCGAATCGCTATACGAAACACATATTTCGTCAAGCTACGGGAAGCAGCGTTGACCCGTTCGACATAGCTCCTATGCTGTCACGTCTCACTGGCCGGATGGCCAATCTAGTCCTTTATATGATATCTGTGTCTGGAAGATTAGTTTTCAGTTCTAATTTGTTGCCACACACGATGGAATTTTACTTCTGTGCATATGTTTTAAAAAACAATATATATATATATATATATCATCATCATAATCATTGTCAACCATTATCAATCCACTGCTGGACGAAGGTCTCCCCAAGTTTCCTCCACAACGGTCTGTCTTGTGCCAGTCTCCTCCATGTCACTCCCGCATATTTACGAATTTCATCCACCCATCTCCCATGTGGTCTTTTTCTGGGTCTTTTCCTGTCCCTTGGAATCCAATCTAAAATTTCGGCTGTCCATCTATGGTCTGTCCTTCTGGCAGTATGTCCAGCCCATTGCCATTTCAGGGATTTAACTCTGATCATGATGTCTTCCACTCTCGTCATTTTTCGGATCCACGAGTTCCTCTTCTTATCTCTCCTGGTTACACCAAGCATGCACCTCTCCATGCTTCTTTGAGTTGTCTCCAGCCTTTGTATGTCTCTTTTAGTTAAGGTCCACGTCTCTGCACCATACGTAAGCACTGGAAGGATGCATTGATCAAACACTTTTCTTTTAAGACTAATGGCACATTGCTCTTGAAAATTATGCTGTTTCTTCCAAAAGCTCTCCAGGCAAGTTTTGTACGCCGATTAATTTCTTCATCAATGTGACCCTCACTTGATATCTGCTGTCCAAGATAAACATACGTATCTGTTATCTCCAGTTTTTCTCCATCAATCGATAAATCTTCATTTCTTGTAAAAGCATTGAACATCACTTTTGTTTGAAAATACAACACACATAAAAATTGGAAAGGGAGTGAGACAAGGTGACACCATATCTCCGAAGCTCTTTAATGCTACATTGGAGGGTGCCTTTCAGTCGCTGAGCTGGGAAAACAAGGGGATAAAGATTAATGGAGATTATCTAACTCACCTTCGTTTTGCTGATGACGTAGTCATTTTTGCAACTACCCCATCAGAGCTGCAGAGTATGATCCAGGAACTTGCTGACAAGAGTAAAGAAGTGGGATTAAAAATGAACTTTCAGAAGATATATATATATATTTGAAATTGCGGAACATGCGTCAGTCTTTTTTTTGTGTGTGTGTGGAGATTTATTGACCAGTGTGAGCAACGCAATGGGCTATAAACAGTTGCCAGTCCCTAATTTTGGGCTAGATTCCAGGGAAGGGAGAGAGCCAGTGCCATAAGACAAACACAATATCCATGCGTCACAGGGATTCGAAGCTGGACCACTCCCAGACGAATGATCAGAAGCCATCGCTTAGACGACTGTGCCACCAGGCCGGCATTTTACACTCTTGAAAGTCTTCTGTTGTATCAATAAGGGGCAATATATTATCTAAATTTTTCACTTTCTTTACAATCGAATTTTGGGTTGCTTCTCCAGAAGTTTTATTCCGGACTCCATAGTGGTAAACTTCTAGATTTTATAAATGTGCTTCTTTTTTTTGGATTGGAGGTTTAACGACCACCGTGAGCAACTCAATGGGCTATAAGCAGTCGCCCGTCCCTAATTTAGGGTCACTGGTCCCAGGGAAGGGAGAGAACCAGTGCCGTAAGACAAACACAACATCCATGCCTCACCGGGATTCGAACCCGGACCCCATTTGGACGAATGATCAGAGGCCATCGCTTAGACCACTGCGCCACCGGGGCGGCAAAATGTGCTTCATGGTCACACAAATAATTTAAGACAGCAAAAAGAGAGCACCTTCCACGATATTAAAAAGGACATTTCTGAAATTGAAACCTTTTACATCAAGGTGTTCAAAAAGTTAAATTACTAAATCTCATATTAAGAGCCTTTAGGATGCAGAGCAAAGAAGCATTGCTGATTTAATCGTGTTGTAAGTACAGAATGGCACAAACTATCAATGAAAAAAAAAAAAGTGGCAGGGGCAACTAATAACTGACCACGCTGTGGAAACAAATTTTGGAGAAAAATACTACAAATATGGAACTACATGGAGATATTTAAAAATTTTATTGGAATATTTTTAAAATTTAATTCCCAAAAACGCATTTCTATAAACAAGGGGGCAGGAGTTGAACTTCCTTCTTTTTTTTTTTGATTAGAGGTTTAACGAGCCCCGCGAGCAACTCAGTTTGTTATAAGCAGTTGCCCGTCCCTAAATTAGGTCTACTAGTATCAGCGAAAGCAGAGATCCATGCCTCAACGGGATTCGAACCCACACCTATCTCGGCCGAATGATCAGAAGCTATCGCTTAGATCATTGCCCTACAGGGGCAGAATTTCCTACTTTTAGTCTTGCATTTGGTTACTTTTATAATTGATATGTACATCAGAAAGTTTAAAACATGGTTCAACAATTTTTTGCACCGCACAAAAAGATGAATTATTTACCTGTGCGGGTATGCGATTGTTCGGTGCTCGGCGCCATTTGCAATCTTAATTTTGAACTAGGGCCTGGCACCTGGCTAGAGTTAGCGCCGAGCGTAAATAGCAAAACCGATCATATACACAGCCGCCTACTTGCCATATACGGTATTATAATCAAAAGCGACCGTGCGACTGTGGCGGTGTAGCAAGGAACTATGCGAGATGTCAGAACGCGAAGAAAGCTGAACTCGATCCTGTCAGGCTGGCTCGCTACGATGTCCGCCTCTCATTGGCTGCTGAAATGACGTCGCGTGGACGCTCGGCAGCCAACATGGCAGCTTTGAGCGTCTTGTGGCGTTGGGTTAAGGCATACGAAACGATTGTAATAATCACACTTATTATGATAATAACGAAATAAAAGTTCAAAAAACTGCTCCTACATAAATCAAAATCATGAAATCAAACCATTTACCTTCCGTGAAGAGCAACATTTCCCAATTTATTTGCATATATGTGAACTCATATTTTAATACTTACCGCCAAGCCACTGTACAAAATAAACAACTACAAGAATTAAGGTTAAACACCGATACTTAAATTATTTCTGAAATTTACTTCATCAAAAAATGCCAACAAAGGCGGCGATACGCATCGCTGCCAAATCAATCAGTTCCGTACTGTGAACAACACGAAAAATATTCTGTCTCTCTATATATTCACTCTTGAAACATTTTTCAACATTCCTTCATGGTGTGAATGTATATAACATATAAGCAAGCTAAAGGAAACAAAACAAAACAAAACAAAAAAACAAATATATGCGCAAGAAAACCAAGAGTTTAAGTGTTATACGTCCTTTTTTTTTTTTTTTCAAAATTGCTTTTTCCTGTAAAGTTAAATAAGCTTATTATTTTGCTCTAAGCTTAAGAATGTGGTTTTCACTTTAAACCTTTTTTACCAGCATGTGTGCTAGCTGGTTGTTTTAGTAGTTTACAAGGTTTAGTAGAATTTAATGTTCAAAGATTTTATTAACTTACAAAATTTATATTTGGTGCACTTAAGCAGATGTAATATAGCAGAAACCCACTTTCAGGTCTTTGTAGAAATGAGAGAGGGATAATTTCTGTTTGACCCTGAAGAAGGAATAAGTGATTGTTCTCAACATGTTCTACATTACATGTCTCCTTTTATAATCTCACTTTTACAGTTTACAGTTTTTTAGTTTTAGCCCTCATCAAGGGGAAAATATAACTCTGTGATTGGGTTTTGATATTCTTCTTTTTTTAGGTTTTTCTTTTAAAATTGTTTGTACACACCCACACACATCATTTAAGAAGGTTGACATTTTTTCTGGAAGTGAAGATATAGAAGCTATATCGAATACCTACTTAAAAAATGACATCTTGAAAAATACACACACACACACACCATATATACATACATATACACACACGCCATAGATACATACATATACACACACCATATATACATACATATACACACACGCCATAGATACATACATATACACACATCATATATACATACATATACACACGCCATATATACATACATATACACACACGCCATATATACATACATATACACACACAGTGAAATTGATTTTATTATGTGTAACAAAAAATTCGTCATCGAAGACTGCAGTGTGCTAAACAAGTTCAACACAGGTAGTGACCATAGATTGGTGAGATGTAAGATGCACCTCAACACTAAACTGGAACGTGGAAAGCTCATAAGACAAGCAAAATGTATTGACATAACCAACCTTAAAAAACACCATAATACTTTCAAGTTGGAACTGAAGAACAGATTCTCTGCTTTAGAAGGCCTAACATCGGAAGAAGTGGATATTTCGGAAGTTAACAGAAAAGTAACCAAAGCTCTTATGGAAACAGCAACAAAATTAGCTGGGTCTAAGAACAAGTTGCATGTAAACAAATTATCAGGAAAAACCAAAATGTTGATGCAAAAAAGAAGAGAGATGAGGACAACTAAAGAAGATGTGACTTCCAAAGTGGAATATATAGAGCTATGCAAGACAGCACGAAAAAGTATCACTGAAGACGTAAGGAAATTCAACTGTGAGCTAGTGAGGAAAGCAATTGAAAACAACCAAAGCCTAAAGATAGCAAAGGGACATCTCAGTAAGGGAAGAAAACAGATTATGGCTCTGAGAAAAGAAGATGGTTCTATAACAAGAAATAGAGGCGAAATTTTGACAAGAGTGAAAGATTTCTACTCCAAATTATATGAAAGGGATGATACATGTACTCCAGACATCATGAAAGGTACCAGAGTTCTTCCAATCCTCCCAGCAGAAGTTGCTCGTGCAATCAAGAACATGAAGCGGGGAAAGCTCCAGGAGAAGATGGAATTACTATAGACATCATACAAGAAGCAAGTGGAGAAATTGAAACAGTACTCGCCCAAATTTTCACTCGATGCCTTAATGAAGGGAAGATTCCTGAGGATTGGAACAATGCTACAATGATCCTGCTACATAAAAAAGGTGACATTGAGGATCTCAGGAACTACAGACCTATCAGCCTCCTATCAGTAGTTTATAAAATCTTCACTAAAGTTCTTTCACACCGCTTGAAGGTAACACTGGACATGGCTCAACCGAGAGAACAAGCTGGATTCAGGAGTGGCTACAGCACAATAGATCATATCCACGTACTGAGAGAACTAATTGAAAGAGCGAGGGAATATGAACTTCCATTGTGCATGGCTTTTATCGATTATGAAAAAGCCTTTGATTCGGTGAAACCATCAGCAGTTACCACGGCTCTGAAATCCTGCGGTATTGAAGATGCATACATTAATATTATTAATAACATCTATGAAAATGCAAGTGCAAAGATTCGGCTGTTTGAAAATACAACACACATAAAAATTGGAAAGGGAGTGAGACAAGGTGACACCATATCTCCGAAGCTCTTTAATGCCACATTGGAAAATGTCTTTCAATCACTGAACTGGGAAAACAAAGGGATAAAGATTAATGGAGATTATCTAACCCACCTTCGTTTTGCTGATGACGTAGTCATTTTTGCAACTACCCCATCAGAGCTGCAGAGTATGATCCAGGAACTTGCTGGCAAGAGTAAAGAAGTGGGATTAAAAATGAACTTTCAGAAGACAAAAGTGATGTTCAATGCTTTTACAAGAAATGAAGATTTATCGATTGATGGAGAAAAACTGGAGATAACAGATACGTATGTTTATCTTGGACAGCAGATATCAAGTGAGGGTCACATTGATGAAGAAATTAATCGGCGTACAAAACTTGCCTGGAGAGCTTTTGGAAGAAACAGCATAATTTTCAAGAGCAATATGCCATTATGTCTTAAAAGAAAAGTGTTTGATCAATGCATCCTTCCAGTGCTTACGTATGGTGCAGAGACGTGGACCTTAACTAAAAGAGACATACAAAGGCTGCAGACAACTCAAAGCAGCATGGAGAGGTGCATGCTTGGTATAACCAGGAGAGATAAGAAGAGGAACTCGTGGATCCGAAAAATGACAAGAGTGGAAGACATCATGATCAGAGTTAAATCCCTGAAATGGCAATGGGCTGGACATACTGCCAGAAGGACAGACCATAGATGGACAGCCGAAATTTTAGATTGGATTCCAAGGGACAGGAAAAGACCCAGAAAAAGACCACATGGGAGATGGGTGGATGAAATTCGTAAATATGCGGGAGTGACATGGAGGAGACTGGCACAAGACAGACCGTTGTGGAGGAAACTTGGGGAGACCTTCGTCCAGCAGTGGATTGATAATGGTTGACAATGATGATGATGATGACACACACACCATGAAGGAATGGTGAAAATTTTTCATCTTTAAAAACTCTGTCTCTCCTATATATGTGTGTGGTACATTTTTTTTATGTTAATGACTAGCAAATAAGTTGGTATACTCATTACCACTGATGCTGTGCTAATTCAATTCTACAACTTTTCCTTTACCAGATTTGATCCTTAACACAATGTGCCCATGACAGATGTATTGAAATAAAACTTTTCTTTCTCAGATGAGTATATATAATAGCTATCAGAAAAATTGCAAATACTTGCATACATGGATACAAACAATTAAAAATTGAAATAAAAAAAAACTTAGCTTTCTGATGGCAGAATTCCTTGGCACTTGGCATTATTCCTGCAGGTTGCTTACATTTTCTCCATGGCATGAAAAATCTGGTTTGGCCATGTGCATCCAGGAAATTTCCACTTTGATGAAACCTGCCACTTACGTGCTTTTCTGCGTTGAGCTTCTTCTGCCTTCCTAACTTTTGCTTTTGCATTTAAATGTCTTAGCCGTATAAAGGTTCGGGTTCTAACATACAACTTTATCACCTCTGTAGGAACATCTGGAAACCTCTGACCAATTTTCACACATAGTTTGTGTACAATCTTGTGTTCCTGGGATAAAGAGTCATGTCCATGCACTTCTGCAAACATCAACTCAAACTGACTAACTTTCTCCAACCATGGATCTGATGGAACAAGCAGGCCACCTCGTGAAAGGGTCTCAATCCAGCCAACAGGTACTGATTCTGTAGTTGATGGTGGATTAAGTAGCTGGCCAGTTGGCGTACCCAGCGAACGGTCATATTTTCTTCCTCGGTAAGCTATGTAACCTGCAAGGTAACGAACGCCTTCTACAGAGCAATCAGAGCCAGGAGTAGCAGGTGGTACCTGAATACCTGTAGAGTCATGTAGTGTAATATCCCGAATCTCAGTTTCACCTTCAATCATTGCCAGGGGTTCTGATATATTAGGTAAAACGGCACTAAACAACTGAGATGTCAAAAAGTAATCATCATCACCACCCCCTAGCGCAACAGGAGCAGCACTTGAAAATGGAATGTCACTTACATTGGCACCTAGAAGCAAGAGACGCAAATGGGATTTCACTTCTGTAGGCAATGGATGATCATAGAAGTGGCCTAGCCCGCTTATTTGTGAAAATTTTTTTTCAAGGCAGTCTTGATTGAGTCGAGCAGTTAGGATGTATTTTATGTTCAGAGGCTTCAGGTCAGTGAAGAGTCCCAGTAATGAGCGAATGGTTGTGATGAATCCTTTCTGAAAGGGTAACAGATATGTTGCATTACCTACCTTCATTCCTCGGATGTATGCATGCAGCTGTCGTAGAATCCTCTCTTGGGTTTCACGATGAGTTCCAAATCCACATGCCAGACTTCTCATCTGTAGGCCTTCTTGCATTTAGCACATCAAACGAGTCGTTCAGAAGCTGAACAAATTTCGCGACGTGTTCTTCATGTGGCATAAGAAAGCGTATTCCTTGTGCAGTGTGGTTTGAAAAGAGCTGAGTTGCCAAATATACACATTGGCGGTCACGGCCCTTCACACTAATGTGATGAAGTGACAACTTGGGGCATATCTTCATCTCACTGCAATCCAGAGTAAGGAGCTGTTCAATAGTAGCTTTTGTAATTTTCTTATTACCTGGAAGTATTAGTCCATCATCGAGAAAAGGATTTCTTAGCAGCTTGTAAAGGTGTGGAACATCTGCAAACACCCAAACTCGTTTATTTGGTATTTGAGGATTGGGGAAGCATGTGTTTGTGTGTGTTACATGTAATTCCTTCCATACAGCACGACTTTTGCCACCGAGGTCAGCTACAGCAGCAACAACATTATACTGAATATCTTCCAGAGATGATATTATTTTGTTCAACAATGAGGCTGTCATCTGTATGTCAAAATCAAAATATATTACCTGCTTCCAGCTTGCAAACAGTCCCCGTACCATGACTACTTGCACATTACTGTGTGGACCAGCAATCCTATCTTCTTCTTGGTCATAGGAAATTCTGCTATCTATGTTCATTTCATCAAAAGAAATGACACATGTACACTCTAAAGTACTAAGTCTTTTTGCCTGTGCCTTCATTAGCTGAAGGACATCATGTAGAATGCCAGGGCGACAATGGAATGAGCGAGCAGTCCACCGCCTCAGTGTTGAAATTCCTGGCAATGGAAACCCCATTTTATCTCTTAAGAAAATATAGCACTTTCTTGACATTGCACGCAGAGTAATGGCTTTACAGATGTCTTCCCTTTCCCATTTTACACATTTTTTACCTTTTATTAAACAACGGATCTGATTTGCAGTGAAGAGTTTTGCTAAAACTTTCCTTACTTCAGTTTCTAACTCCGTGTCAAATTTTTCAAGTATTTCTGAGAACGTCGTCGAGTTGTTACAAGCTGACTGTGAAGGTACTTGTTTCTTACTCTCATCTGAATGCACGCTGTGTTTAGCCTTTGGTTTTCTTCCTCCAATTTCTTTATTCTTTTCTCCATTGTTTTTATATCACTCAGCATGCACTGTGTTTCTTGATCAGTTCCCATCGGTTTCTCTACATTCATGTTCTTTGGTGATAGATTATCAAGGGTTTCCAATGCACATTTTCGTACTCCACGGTCATGAAATCTAAGTGCAGTAGGCGTTGCAGTCTCAGGTCCTGAAATGTCAGCACTGGCTCTCGAACTTACCTTATTAATACCAGTATTATTGCTTGTGGGAAGGTTTAGTGTAGGTACTGCATCAGGCTTCAACACTTTCCTGTTAGTTAACCCAAGTAACTCTGCCTTTAAGTCACGCTGGTAGTCATCCTATGTGAAATGTTGAGAACACACTCTTGCATTGGACACTTTGAAGGAATCCTGAAGCTTACATTTCTGAATTCACAATTTTTGTAGTAATAAATCCTTCGGAAATACATGGTACATAATGTCAGTGTTCTTGGTTTTCCTATTGTACGTAGTACAACAAGCCACTGCACAACCCGGCATTATTGCGTTTCTTATGAAACACAGAAGCAATGAATTTCAGTGATAAATACGTGTAAATATCAAAATAAACAAAGCATAAACATAAAACTATACGATACAAACTTCAAGCGGTTGAAAATCAACTGCGTTTATAGAGAAAACTCCAGAACACCAATTGTAAACAAACAGGGATGCCAGAAGTCGAAAGACTGTGCGTCCACACTACGTCATGCGTGGTTTCAAAATAACCAGAAAAGATGAGTTGGGACGCAGCGCCATCTCTTGACGTTGTTCGCATTAACAAACTGATTCTGTATCATTATTTATATTTGAGATTTTATTCATATTCACTTTAACATGAACAGATGTATATTTGTATTCTGAATTCGTAGTACTTGGGCAAGAGAATTTTTCTGTAGGAACTGGTGTAATTCATGTGTAAATCTCATTCCTCCTTTATTCTTCAATGATCTAGGGCCGAGATTTTGGTAAATGTGTAGATTAGCGTCTTAAATTATTTCGTCGGAAAAATGTTAGTACCTGGAAAAAGTGCGACGTACAGATTTTAAAGTATGGAAATTAATGGCAAATGGTGCAGAAACTTCGTATTTTAAATGTCTTTTAAAGATTTTTATCGTAACATTTACCTGCAAGTTCGATGCTGTGAAGAGACGCTGCCGCGTAGGCCTAACGTGTCGAGCGTACAGAGAAATGTTACGATAAAAATCTTTAAAAGACATTTGAAACAGAAAATTTCTGCACCATTTGCCATTAATTTTCACAATCTAAAACCTGTACGTCGCACTTTTCCGAAGTACTAATATTTTTCCGACGAAATAATTTAAAACGCAAATCTATACATTTACTTACTATATTACTTAATATGAGTTTATATGGCTGAGGTTTTTTTTCTAAAATTGATTAGGTACATAATTATCAGAATGAAAATGCTTACCACAAACAACAGTTGAAGGTAACTTGTCATTTGGAGCAAAATCCTGACAAGATATTTCTTTCAGCAACAGTTGCTTTAGGTTCTGATTTGAGGGAAACTCATGGAATGGAAATCCCACGTTTTTCTTCTTAGAAGATGTGCACATCGGCACACAGCAGTAAACCATTTTGAAAATGGGTTGGATTTTGTTGTGAAAACAACAGTTTGGTATTAAAACTAGAAGGTTTTTTTAAAAGAAACAAGAAAAAACGACGAACATACACAATCCCGCAATTCGAACAACGCAGAAACTGAGGTGTTTATACCTTGGGACGCAGTGCCATCTAACGGCTGAAATCGTCCCTAACGCCTATTGGCCAATCACCAAAAGTCTATTGTCTTCAACGGTAATGTTACAGCCTGATAGGATCCAGTTGAGCCTTGACGTGACGTAGGTAGCTTTCCAGCGACGCTGACGAAAAAGACAGACTACGGTGCGAAATTGTCATGTGCACAACTTACTGCTGTGCTGTGGCCAAGTCAATCAGTTGATTGTTTGACTTGAGGTTTAACGACCACCGTGAGCAACTCAATGGGCTATAAGCAGTCGCCCGTCCCTAATTTAGGGTCACTGGTTCCAGGGAAGGGAAAGAGCCAGTGCCGTAAGACAAACACTACATCCATGCCTCACGGGATTCGAACCCGGACCCCGTTCGGACGAATGATCAGAGGCCATCGCTTAGACCACTGCGCCACCGGGGCGGCCAATCAGTTGAACAGCCACTGCATTATTGGCTCTCATTTATTTGTATTGAGTGAGTGTTCCGTTTATTGTCATTTGGATATACGTATAGTTTTGTGTGGTAGGTATTTTTATATTTCTCAGATAAGGTTAATTCTTAGTAAACATTTTATTTAGTTTTGTAATCGTGGATCCTGTTTACTATTATTATTACTACCATATTAGTAATGACTCAATGCATCGGACGTTTATACTCACCATCAAGCAACACTAGGGTTCAGAACCTTTTTAATTATAACAAAAAACGACGTACAACAAAACACAACGATACTCAGATTCCATCACAGAACATATCCTTTAGAATAACGTATTCCAAAGTTACGGGTACTAGAAGAAGAACGATAACAATACCCTCCTTAATTTGTTGTCCTTGTTAATAAATGTCGTACAGTCTTAATTTTCAGACAGACAAATTCTAATGTACCCAGCAAAAACAGTATTGTTGGGCCAGCAGTGGGCCATTGCTGGCAGCCAGCACTGCCAGCAATTGCCCAGCGCTATGTTGCCGCTGCCGAACCGTCAATAAAATGTCCGGGCGGCCAACAGAAGGGCCAGCAGTTCAGGCCAACAGCTGGCCAACAGTTGGCACCCCATCAGTTGTCATATGCCACAACAGGGCCATCAGTGGTCCATCACAGGCAGTAGCTGCCACAAGTGGCCCTTCAGTGGCCCTGCAAGTACTTGCCAGAAATGATGGCTAGCCTAATGTGGTCCGCTAGTGGGCCGTTAGTGGCAGCTAGCAACCACGTGACGTAACTGGTGGCTTGCCGAATCTTATCCGCCAATTTCCCAGTATATGTTAGTAATGACTCAATGCATCGGACGTTTAATAATAATAAAAAAAAAAGCAAGGATAACCGCAGTTTCCTAAAGCTACAACTTTTTTCTCTACCCTTACGAAGCTTGTGATTCAACGCACTGCGCTGGGGAAATTTTCTCGACAGACCGGAAAAACGCCGTTTGCATCTGACTAGATTCGATCCTGGGCCGTTTATGTGCAAGCCGCGCCCGCTACCGACCGGACTAATTCACAACGCACGGGCACGTGCTGGAAGCTATCTGTTTGGCATGCAATTTGTAATCGAATGCTTCCCTCTTTCATTTTATAATATTGCGAGGTATTTTTCATAAAAGTCAGTTTCATATAATTAATAAATTAATTTCTTCAACGTAACGATAGTTTTTTTTTTTTTTTTACCTTAAGGGAACTTCACTCATTTTCAAGGCATGTACATACTTAGAGTCGCTTTCCAAAGTTTTGTACTGTCCTCGCCGTCTTGAAAAGAGATTGTTGAATAAATATATATTTATCCGGGTTCATGTCACATTCTGTTACATTTTTAACGTTGTGTCTTTCCTTTACGTTTTCCGAAGCTACATTTGTTTTAAAGAGTAAAATATATTTTATTTTACTTCTCGTTATTTTTAGAAGCGAATTCCTCCCAGTCTTGTGTATTCAACCCATGGATGAGTACACCACATAGCGTTGCTTTTTTTTTTCTTTCAAATAATTAATAAATTGTGTACGCGTATAATTCTTTTTTATTCCCAACAAACGCTATTTTTATGGTTTTCCAGGATATGTGTTTCAAGCGGTTTCAGTTTTTTTCTTCTAATTCATCCACTCCATTCCATGAATTGTTATTCATGAGAATGGAGTGGGTGTATTTCATGGCTGTAATCTAGTATTTCACGGCTTAATCTGATATCTTCGTCGACGTAAAATTTCATTAGGAAATTAATTCGCCTCTCCACATATGGATTTTTTTCTTAACATCCACTAAAATAACACGATGGCGATAGCGTCGTCTTCAACTAACTGGTACCATGAGAGACACAGCAAGTGTTGCTTCTGCGCATGCGCAGTCCCGATGCTTCCACCTGCTGTTGGGGGTTGCATTGGTTGCCAGCAACGGGCCACTAGTGGCACTTGCTTGGAGGCCCACAATTCACGGCGATGCTGCAGGGCCATCAATGGCTCACCAACTGATAGCGCTGCCACCAACGGACCACTACCGGGCCGTGAGCGGCAGATTTCAGCCAGCAGTGACTCATCATTGCCAGCTGGTGGCCAGCAGTTTCCCAGCACTTGTGTTTTTGCTGGGTAATCATGTGATATCTCAAAACATTTCCACTTAAGTTCTTGGTCATTACATCTGCTTCTAGGTCTGTTGTGCTTCTATGTTTCAGTTCAATATCACCGTTTTCAAAATCATCTTTGATAAAATAATGCTTTCTGTTCATGTGTCTTGTCCGCACAATCACTTTTAGATTTTTAATCCAATCTAGTAGAGCTTGGCTATCTGTCTCAATGATAGTTGCCTGATTTATCGAAGACGTTTCTTCCAGTAGAAAGCTCATCCACTTCACTACAGTCACACAATCGCACGCTGCAATCAGTTCAGCTTCCATTGTA